>CM021102.1:244185962-244291140 GCA_007115665.2 Sequoiadendron giganteum
CCCTCTATCTCTCTCTAACTCCCTCCCTCTCTCCCTCTATCTCTCCCCCATATACCCTTAACCCTAAACCCTAAACCCTTAACCCTTAAACCCTCTACCCTCTCTCTCTCAAGTCTGTCCCTCCTACCCCATCTCCCTCTCTCAAGTCTCTCTTTCTCAGTCACTCCCTCTATCTCTCCCCCCTCTACAATTAACCCTTAACCCTTAAACCCTCTACCCTCTCTCTCTCTCAGCCATATCCCTCCTACACCCTCTCTCTTTCAAGTCTCTCTCTCTCACTCACTCACTCCTATGTATCTTCCATCTACCCTTAGCCCTATACCTCTCCCACTTCCTCCCTCCCTCTACTCTCTATCTCTCTCCCACTCCCTCCCTCCCTCTCTCTCAAGACTCTCCCTCCTACCCCCTCTCCCTCTCTCAGGTCTCTCTCTCACTCACTCCATCTCTCTCCCCCCTCTACCCTTAACCCTAAACCATAAACCCTAAAAACCTCTATAATATACCCTTAACCCTCTACCCTCTATTTGTCTCCCACTCCCTCCCTCCCTCTCTCTTTATCAAGCCTTTCCCTCCTACCCCCTACCCCTCTGCTAGGTCTCTCTCTCTCACTCACTCCTTTTATCTCTCTCCATTCTACCCTTAACCCTCTACCCTATACCCTCTACTCTCTATCTCTCTCCCTTCTACCCTTAACCCTCTACCCTCTGTTAGAACCTAAAATTTCCATCTAAAACACTAAGGTTTTCCCACAAATTTCCATAAAATTCCTAAGGATTTATTCTCATTTGAATCTAATATTTTAGTAATTTTTCATAAAAATAGTTTATTTTAATCCTCGTCCATTTCATTATTCACTTGATACCATTATCGCTCCTAAAAAATTAAAAAAAATCATCATTTTAACCCTTACCGCTATACCACAGGGGGACATTGTACTGTCCGTGGTAGTGCGGTGGTCGGGTAGTGGTTAATAGAGCCATCATGAATTTCTAACTGTGCTATTGCGTGTGGTCAATTCATTGACCATGGTAGTGCGGTAAACCATTAGTCATTGGTGAAGCGGCTAAGGAGCTGGCAGATAATGTTCACCACGATACCGCACGTGGTCAAACCACAGACCGCGGTGGCCACGGTAAATAGGTAGCGGTTAGTCGATGGTTAAGGCATGGCTGAGGAAGTGTAAAATACATTCACTGCGATACCGTGAGGGGCTCCAAAGAGGACCGTGGTAACGCAGTAAGTAGTTAATGGAGACAACAAATTGAATACCGCAGTACCGCTGGCCATCATCAAGGTGCTTGCGGTAATGCGGTAGATGGGAGCGGATACAGTCAAAGTCAATGACCATGATACTATGGGAAGTGGAAATAAAGGCCATGGTAGCATGGTAAGGAGTGAAGATTGAGCAGGAAAAGTACTTAAAGCAAAATCAAAAGCAACTATAGTTAAAATATTTAATTTTTCGATAAGGCAGTGCAATTAAATATTTTAATTTTTGCTAAAGAATACAAATGGCCATAAACATGAAATTGTAAATGGATTTAACTGTAATATGAAGGGTCATGACCCTTGGCATGTATTTTATAAATAATTTGAAAATCAATTGAAGCAGGGCGTTTAGAGGTTAGAGTAGGAGAGAAATGTTTTGGGAAAAAATGTAAAATGGAGAAGGCCTTTCCTAAAATAATGCAATGGAGAAGATGTTTTAAATTGGTGGAACTTTTTTAACTATCTCGATCCTACCCCCTCTCCCTCTCTCAGGTCTCTCTCTCACTCACTCAATCCATCTATCTCTTTCCCATCTCCCTTAAACCCTATACCCTCAAACCAATACCATAAACCATCAACCCTATAGGTCCTCAACCCTATACATTCAATTCTCAACCATCTACTCTATACATTGGATCCTCAACCCTCATCTATATTTGTCCCTCCCTCATCTTCTATCCTTATCTCTATCTCACTTCTCCCTCCATCTCTCCCTCCATCTCTCCCTCCATACATCCAACCTTCTCTTCCATGATACCTCAACCCTATACCCCAACCCTTAAAACCTTAAACACTCAACCCTATACCCTAAACCCTCAACCCTCAAACCTTAAATCCTAAACCCTTCCAGGCCCTCCCTATCTTACTCCCTCTATCTATCTCTTTCTACCTCTTTATCTCTCTCAAGTATCTCCCTCTCACCAGCTCTCCCTTTCTCTCTCAAGTCCCTCTCTCTCCCATGCCCTCTATCTCTCTCCCAATCTCTCTCCCTCTCTCTCTCTCTCAAGTCTCTCCCTCCCAACCACTCTCCCTCCCTCTTTGTCTCTCAAGTCTCTCCCTTCTATACCCTCTCCCTCTTTCAAGCCTCTCTTTGTCTCTCTCGCTCACTCCATCTATCTCTCTCCCACATCCTCTCTCTCTCTCTCACTCCCTCTATCTTTCTCCCTCTCTCTCTCCCTCTCTCGGATATCTCCCTCTCACTCTCTCTCTCCCCCTCTATCTCATGTATCTCCCCCCCACCCCATCCATCTCTCTCGAATCCCTTTATCTTGAGTACTCCCTCTCCCCTGAGTACTCCCTCTCCCTCCCACCCCCTCTCTATCTCTCAAGTCTCTCTCTCACTCCTTGTATCTCTCCCATCCCTCTATCTCTCACTCCCTCTCTCTCCTACTCTCCTAGGTATCTCCTTCCCACCCCCCTCTCCCAATTTGTCTCCCTCTCCCTCTCTCTCATGTGTATCACTCCCACCCCCTCTCCCTCCATCTCTCTCTCTCTGTCTCTATGGATTAGGTTTTAAGGGTTAAGGGTTAAGGGTTGAGGTTTGTGGGATTAAGAGGGTATGGGGGTCGAGGGATTAGGGTTGAAGGGTTGAGGGTTTAGGAATTAAGAGGGTATGGGGGTTGAGGGATTAGGGTTTAAGGGTTGAGGGTTGAGGGATTAAGAGGGTATGGGGGTTGATTGATTAGGGTTTAAGGGTTGAGGATTGAGGGTTGAGGGTTGAGGGTTGAGTGTTGAGGGTTGAGGGATTAGGGGTTAAGGATTGAGGGTTTAGGGATTAGGAGGGTATGAGGGTTGATTTATTATGGTTTAAGGGTTAAGGGTTGAGGGTTGATGGATTAAGAGGGTATGGGGGTCAAGGTATCAGGTTTGAAGGGTTGAGGGATTAAGAGGGTACGGGTGTTTTATACCCTTAAACCATCTACCCTCTACCCTCTATCTCTCTCCCACTCTCTCCCTCCATCCCTCTCTCTCTCTTTGTCAAGTCTCCCCCTCCTATACCCTCTCCCTCTCATAGTGACTCCCTCCCTCTCTCACTCTCTCTCCCTCTCCCTATGCTTTTCTCTCAAGCATGTCCCTCCCACCACCTCTCCCTCTCTCTCTCAAGTAGAGGCCTTAGGGATTAAGGGTTAAGGGTTGAGGTTTGAGGGATTAAGAGGGTATGGGGGTTGAGGGATTAGGGTATAAGGGTTAAGGGTTGAAGGTTGAGGTTGATGGATTAGGGTTTAAGGGTTGAGGGTTGATGGATTAAGAGGGTATAGGGGTTGATGGATTATGGTTTAAGGGTTGAGGGATTAGGGTTGAGAGTTGAGGTTGAGGTTGAGGTTGGTTGAAGTTTGAGGTTGAGGTTGAGTTTAGGGTTGAGGTTGAGGTTTAGGGTTGAGGATTAGATGGTATAGGGGTTGAGGATTAGGGGTTAAGGGTTGAGGGTTGAGGGATTAAGGGTTGAGGGTTGACATGGTATAGGGGTTGAGGGATTAGGGTTTAAGGTTTGAGGGGTAAGGGTTAAGGGTTGAGGGATTAATATTATAGAGGGGTTGAATGATTAGTGTTTAAGGGTTGAGGTTTGAGGGGTTGAGGGATTAAGAGGATATGGGGGTTGAGGGATTAGGGTTTAAGGGTTGAGGGTTGAGGGATTAGGGTTTAAGGGTTAAGGGTTGAGGGCTAAGGGATTAAGAGGGTATGGGGGTTTTTGGATTAGGGTTTAAGGGTTGAGGGTTGAGGGTAGAGGGATTAGGAGGGTATGGGGGTTGAGGGATTAGGGTTTAAGGGTTAAGGGTTGAGGTTTGAGGGATTAAGAGGCTATGGGGGTTAATGGATTAGGGTTTAAGGGTTGAGGGTTGAGGGATTAAGAGGGTATAGGGGTTGAGGGATTAGGCCTCACTTATCTCACAATCCCTCTCTGTCAAGCCTTACTTACCTACCACCCTACTTTCTTAGGTCTCTCCTTCCCACCCCCTCTCACTCATTCCCTCTCTCTCTCTTAGGTCTCTCTTTCTCACACACTCACTAAATCCCTCTATGGCTCTCCCCTCTACCCTAAACCCTTAACCCTTACACCCTAAACCATTAAACCCTCTACCCTCTACCCTTAACCCTCCCTCCCTCTATCTCTCTCCCACTCCCTCCCTCTCTCTCTCTTTCAAGTCTCTCCATCCCACCCCCTCTCCCTCTCGCAGGTCTCTCTCTCACTCACTCAATCCATCTATCTCTCTCCCATATCACTTAAACCCTATAACCTCAAACCAATACCCTAAACCATCAAACCTATAGGTTATAAACCCTATACCTTTGATTCTCAACCATCTACTCTATACATTGGATCCTCAAACCTCATCTATCTTTGTCCCTCCATCCTCTTCTCTCCTTATCTCTATCTCACTTCTCCCTCCATCTCTCCCTCCATCTCTCCCACCTTCTCTTCCCTAATACCTCAACCCTTAAAACCTTAAACACTCAACCCTAAACTCTCAACCCTCAACCCTTAAATCCTAAACCCTTAAACCCTCTACCTTCTACCCAATAACCTCAACCCTAATCCCTCAACACTTAAACCCTTAAACCAAATTAATCTCTCTACCCTAATCCCTCTATTAGGTATGTCACTCACTCACTCCCTCTATCTCTCTCCCATTCCCTCACCCACTCCCTCTCTCTCACTCTCTCCCACTTTTTCTTTCTCCCTCTCTCTCTTCCTCTCTCAAATATCTCCCTCCCACTCTCTCTCTCTCTCTCCTTCTATCTCATGTATCTCACCCCACCCTCTCCATCTCTCTTGAATCCATCTATCTTGAGTACTCCCTCTCCCTTGAGTACTCCCTCTCCCTCCCACCCCCTATCTATCTATCAAGTCTCTCTCTCTCTCACTCCTTGTATCTCTCCCATCCCTCTATCTCTCACTCCCTCTCTCTCCTACTCTCTTAGTTATCTCCTTCCCACCACCTCTCTCCCACTCTGTCTCCCTCTCCTTCTCTCTCGTGTGTCTCCCTCCCACCCCCTCTCCCTCCCTCTATCTCACTCTCTCTCTCTCTATGGATCAGGGTTTAAGGGTTAAGGGTTGAGGGTTGAAGGGTTGAGGGTTGAGGGATTAAGAAGGTATGGGGGTTTAGGGATTAGGGTTTAAGGGTTGAGGGTTGAGGGATTAAGAGGATATGGGGGTTGAGGGATTAGGGTTTAAGGGTTGAAGGTTGAGGGATTAAGAGGGTATGGGTGTTGAGGGATTAGGGTTTAAGTGTCTACCTATTTGTCCCTCTATACCTATTTATCTCTCCCTCCTTGCCTCCTCTCTCTCAATATCTCTACCTTCTTTCCCTCTCTACCTCTCTCTCTCTACCCTTAACCCTAAACCCTAAACACTTAAAACCCTCTACCCTCTAGCCTCTATCTCTCTCCCACTCCATCTCCCTCTCTTTGTCTCTCAAAATTCTCTCCCTTCTACCCCCTATCCCTCTATCAAGTCTCTCTCACTCACTCACTCCTTCTATGTCTCTCCCCTCTACTCTTATCCATCTACCCTTAACCCGTAAATCCTTAAACCCTTTACCCTCAACCCTCAACCATCTACCCTTAACCCTCTACCCTCTATCTCTCTCCTTGTCCCTCCCTCACTCTCTATCTCAAGACTCTCCCTCCTACCCCATCTCCCTCTCTCGGGTCTCTCTCTCTCTCTCACTCACTCACTCCCTCTATCTCTCTCCCCTCTCCCCTAAACCCTAAAACTTTAACCCTCAAAACCATACACCCTTAAACCCTCTACCCTCTACCCTTAATCTTCTAACCCCTATCTCTCTCCTACTTCATCCCTTACTCTCTCAAGACTCTCCCTCCATCTCTCACTCCCTCCATCCCAACTTCTCTTCCCTAATCCCTCAACCCTTAAAACCTTGAACACTCAACCCTATACCCTCAACCTTCAACCCTCAACCCTAAAATCCTAAACCTCTAAACCCTCTACCCTCTACCCTCAATCCAATACCATCAACCCTAATCCCTCAACCCTTAAATTCTTAAAACCACTTACACTCTCTACCCTAATCCCTAAACCCTTAACCCTTAAACCCTCATCCCTCAACCCTCTACCTTCAATCCTAAACACTTAACCCTAAAACCTCAACCCCTATACCTTGTACCCTATATGTTGGACCTTGAACCCTAATCCATCAACTCTATACCCTCAACCATCTACCCTCATCCTTAAACTCTTGACCCTCAACCCTTAAACCCTAAACCATTAAACCCTTAACCATTAATCCTCAACCCTGAACCCTTAATCCCTTAATCCTCAACCCTGAAACCCTAAACCTTGAACCCTTATACACTCTACGTTATACATTAGACCCTCAATTCTAATCGTTCAACCATATACCCTTAAACCTATACCTTAAACCCTCTACCCTCAACCCTAAACCCTTTAACCTTCTACTACCCTCTACCCTCTACCCTCTACCCTCTACTCTCTACCCTCTACCCTCTACCCTCTACCCTCTACCCTCTACCCTTTACCCTCTACCCTCTACCCTCTACCCTCTACCCTCTACCCAATACCCTAAACCATCAATCCTATACCCTCAATTCTCAACCCTCATATATCTCTATCCCATTCTCCTATTCTCTCCTCTCTATCTCACTTCTCCCTCCATCTCTCTCCATCTCTCCCTCCATCTCTCCCTCCATCCTTCACTCCCTCTCTACCCTAATCCCTCAACCCTATACCCTCAACCCTTAAACCCTTAAACACTCAACCCTCACCCCGATACCCTCTACCATAAACCCAATACCCTCTACCATCAACCCTATACCCTCAACCCTTAAACCCTTAAACCCAAGTAAAATATATACCCTAATCCCTCAATCCTCAACCCTTAATCCCTTGACCCTTAAACCTTCTACCCTCTAACCTCTACCCTCTACCCTCAACCCTCAACCCTCAACCCTCAACCCTCAACCCTTGACCCTTAATACCTAAACCCTAGGTAGGTAGGGGAACATAGGTGAGATACAAATTGATGAAGGGAGAGGTAGCTAAAAAAAGGGATAGGCCTGGAGATAAATATAGGTAGAGAGGGTAGGAGATGTAGAGATAGGAGAGATAGAGAGAATTGGAGAGGGGAGGGAGGGACAAGTAGGGAGGAAATAGAGGTTTGTGTGTGTGTGTGTGTGTGTGTGAGAGAGAGAGAGAGAGAGAGAGAGAGAGAGAGAGAGAGAGAGAGAGAGAGAGAGAGAGAGAGAGAGAGAGAGAGAGAGAGAGAGAGAGACGATTGAGATATAGAGTGATGGAGGGAGAAGTGGGTAAAGAGAGGAAGAGGGGAGATTAAGATAAATATAGAGGGAAGGAGATGTAGAGAGAGATTATAGATAGAGAGAAGTGGAGAGTGGAGGGATGGTGTGAGAGGAAAGGAGGAGATAGAGGTGAGTGTGTGTGAGAGGGAGAGAGAGTTAGAGGAGAGAAAATGAGGGGATAGAGGAAGGGGAAGAGAGAGAAATAGATTAGAGAGGGAAGGGGGGAGGGATATAGAGTAGAGAGGGCAGGAGAGAGTAAGAGAGAAAGATGGGTGAGGGAGAGAGTGGTATGTAGTGGAGTGAGAGGTAGGTAGAGAGGGAAGGAGAGAGGTATGGATAGGATGGACAGAGGGAAGGAGGGAGAGTGAGATGGAGAGAGTGGTGAGATAGAGAGTAGAGAAGTAAGGAGAGAATGAGAAATGAAGATAAAGAGAGAGAGGGAGGTTGAAGGGAGGGAGAGATAGAAATGGATAAGTGAGACATAGAGAGGGAATGAGGGAAAGTGGGATAGAGAGAGAATGGTGATTTAGAGAGGAGGGGTGATAGGTAGAGATGGAGATAATGGTGAGATAGAGAGGAGAGAGAAAGAGAGGGATGGAGAGACAAAGAGAGAGGTGGGTAGAGGAAGGGAGAGGAGAGATAGAGAGTAGAGAGGGAAAGAGGTAGGGAAGGAGGCATAAGTGAGATAGAGAGGGATGGAGGGAGAGGTATGTATAGAGAAGGAAAGCGAGAGGAGAGATAAAGAGTACATAGGGGAGGGATAGGTAGGGAGATAGAGGTGTGTGTGTGTGTGTGTGAGAGTGAGAGAGAGATAATGGTGAGATAGAGAAAAAAATTTGATTGCAAGAGAAAGAGGGGGAGGGAGGGAGGGACAATAGTGAGAGAGATTAGAAGGAGAGACAAAAAGAAGTGGAGGGAGGTTGAGGTTGAGAGAGGGAGGGAGAGGAGAGATAGAGAGAAGTAGAGAGGGAAGGATGGAGGGAGGGAGTCCTAGCAAGGGAGATAGAGGTTTGTGTGAGAGAGAGAGAGATAAAGAGAGAGTGGTGAGATAGAGAGGGGAGAGTGAGAGGGAGGGAGAGGATAGATAGAGAGTAGAGAGGGAAAGAGGTAGGGAGGGAGACATAAGTGAGATACAAAGTGATGGAGGGAGAGGTAGGTAAAGAGAGAGAGAGAGAGGGGAGGGGGGAGGTGTTAGAGTAAAGTAATTAATTAACTTTACTCTCCTCTTAAGATTTCGCCTTGCACACATATTAGTCATTTAATAATTAATATTAATTATTAAATGCACTCACCTTTAGGGTTAGGTTTTCCTTTTAGGTTTTGATCTCCTTTTATAAGGATCGATCTCTTGTATTTCATTGATGCTCTATTTCATTTTTCTGGAATACATGTTGCACTTAGTGAGAGCCAAACCCTCGTCTTGATCTCTCTCTTTCTCTGTGACAAGTATTTTGCATGCAGGTATTGATCGGGTTCTATGGATTTGCATTTCTCAAATCCTACATGGTATCAGAGCCAGATCTGCTGCAGGTTGTTCAGTTTTTGAAAGGATTAGAGATCTAGGTTTGGTTGCATCAGATCTGTGTTTGTTTTCTAGTTTTTATTTAGAATAGGGGGTTTATTTTTTTGGTGCACTTTGAGCTCAAACGGACCTCACCGTTGAGCTCGCAGCATCCAAAAACCCCTATTTTGATATAAAATTCATCAAATTTGGCTTCACGGTGTTAGATCTACGAGGGTTTGATTTTTTTTTGAGGGTTCCTGATCCAGAGCGTACCTGCAATTTTGGAGCAATTTCAGCCCAAACGGACCTCACCATCGCATTCAGAGCACCCAAAAACCCCTAAATCGACTGTCAAATTGTCGAAATCGGACACAGTGACTCCGAGAGGCAAAATTTTTTCATTTTTGGGTCGTACGGCCTGGTACGGCACGCAATCTGAATTTTTTTTTTTTAAATCACAGAGTTATGGGCGCCGCCGTCAGTTAACCGCTAGCGGTTAATGCTAGCGGTTAGCCTGACCACCAGGCTTAACCTTCAAACCTTTTTGGAGCAGTTTTGGTATTTTGGTCATAACTTTTGCATACGAACTCAGTTTTTCGAAAACAAAATATTGTCGGAAAGCTGGTTCCGAGCCCGTTCTGATGGTGTAGGAATTTCTTCAAAAATATTCTTTTGCATGCAGGTATTGATCGGGTTCTATGGATTTGCATTTCTCAAATCCTACAGGAGGTAGATGTAGGGAGGAGATAGAGGGGTGAGAGAGAGAGAGAGACGGGAGAGAGAGAGCAAGGGAGAGAGAGAGAGGGAGTGGAGAGATAGAGAGTAGAGAGAAGGAGAGAGAAAGTTGATACAATTTTCTGACTACTAAAATTTGACCTCCTGATTACTGAAATTTGACTAAGTCTGAAATTTTTAAGATCTTCCAAAAACTAGAATTTGCATTATAATTCCTAGAGATCTGAAACTACTCTCAAACATCCTGCCTATATAAATGTAATATAGCTTAAAGTATAAGAAAGTAAATGTCCATATGTAAATGTAAACTTATACTTAAATGTTTATTTCATGTATATAGTTTCCTTGGAAGAGAAAGCAAAAATAAAAGAGTTTAAAAAAATGCATTCCAAAATTTATTGCAAAAAGAAAGAGAACGCACACTTGTTCACCAATTGCAAAATTCAAGCCATTTGGCGCTCGCCAAATGGTACAGCCATTTGGAGAGTGATAAATTTGGTGCTCACCAAATGTTAAAGCCATTTGGAGAGTGCCAAATTTGACGTTTGCCAAATGTGGCATTTTTCAAATTGGGCGAGCGCAATATGGCCTATTACAGGTTTTTTTTTGCAATTTGGCATCAAAATTGTGTCACAGATTGGTGCACTTACCCGTGTATGTATGTATATATATGTAAATTCTTGAATAATATAATAATATTATAATCACTAACAATAGGTAGCGTGTACATGTGTATAGATGTATATAGCCAATTATACTATCATGTACATGTATGTTTATGTATACCATGTCGACACACACATATGGCATATCGATTTTTCGATCATACATTTGTATCACCATATAGATATAGATACATGTATATGAGAGATACATGTGTACACATATACACCCTGCCTATGTACATAAAATCAATCATATTTCACATCCAAGGTCACAAAACAATAAGTCAAGTTTACAAGTAACACCACTCACAAAGCACAAAGAAGTAACCCAAAACTCCTAAAGCCTATGGATGACTTTTCAAGACCAACCTATTTGACTCAGTTCCTCTAAACCTTTAGTGAAGTGTGTGTATGATCAATTGATTTACTTTACCGGATATCCGACCAAGCCCCTATCACGAGTGATGTTTCCCCTCTGCCTAGAGGAATGATTCATGTACCTGCACCCATAGACATACAATCTCGGTAGTTACTTATTTACAACATTAACAGTATACAAAATATGTTAATTTAGAATACTCACAACTCAATAACTATGCATGCAACATTCTTCAAGGATAACATCAATAGAAGTATCAATCAAATGAGACAATCATTTAAAAAGAACAATTAATTTTGATTACAAAAAATGTTTTATTCATCTCAATGATTCAAACATTATAATAAATTGCACTATGCAATAGTAGTTATACAATCGGGGTGTAACATACTCCCCCCCTTATGATTCATCATCCTCGATGAACTAAGGTATTATTTAAACATAAAAAAATAACTCAACATTTATTTGTCAATCTTGAAAGTTTCAAGAATGTTTGATTGGTTTAATTTGGACATTGGCTTGTCTATCACTCATGGCAACATGTTTCCTCTGCTGAAACATGGCCTTTTGAGTAGGCAGTGAGTTTTCATTTTGTTGGGGCATTCATTTGCATAATGACTACCTTTAAAAATAAAGCATCCTGCTCTTGGCCCTCTTTTCTCCATGATTTCCCTAGTTTTATTATCACCTTCACTAGCTCTGCTAGTGTCATCATACCTTGAGTTGTCTCTTTTCCAATCTCTTCTAAATTCCTTTTCATTGAAGTGAGATCTCTTCCCTTTTTTCTTTGCTACACCATGCACAATTTATTCCTTTTTGGGGGCAATCTTATCGGGGACCTCAGTATCCTTCTTTTGTTCTTCTCTTTCACACTAGGCTGAGTCATCCTTAAGCTTATGTTCCTGCTTAATGGATTTTTCATACACAAGGTCCATTGTAGTCAGACCATGTATATTGACTTCACCTCCAATATTTTTTTTAAGTCTGAAGATGAATTTCTTGATTCAGAATCGTTCATCATTATGATATATGGGCACATATCGAACAAGTTGACTAAACGTCTCCCAGTACTCATTGACATACATGGTCCCTTTCCTCAATTCTTAAAATTCAGAGATTTTTTGGTCATAATAGAGTTGTGGCAACCATTGTTTGTGAAAAATATCAACAAACTCTCCCCAAGTCATCTTCCATAAACTTATGTCAAGTTCCAACTTTTTGTTCATCCACCAATTAGAGGCTTCTCCCGCTAACTAGTATGCTCCCCATGCTGCCTTAGTTACCTCATCGTAGTTCCTTATTTCAAAGTACTTCTCCATCTGGACTAGCTAGACTTTGGCTTCGTTGCCTCCTTCAATGCCATCAAAATTTGGCGGTATTATCTTCTTCATGTCACGAGATAGCTTTGTGGACACTATCTTCCTATTCCTTTCAACAAAGTTGGTTGGTGAATTTTCCTTATGATTGTGGTTTTCACCCCATCCATGAGATGAACTTTTTCCTTCCGTGTTTCTAATGGTTATTTCCTTCTCCAATTTGTCTTTCTCTCTTTCATTTTCTAGACTAGTTAACCTTTCCAAAATCATGTCGAGTGTTGCTTCTACACTAGTGGTTCTTTTTTCCTCTTCACAACTTGTACTAGGATTATTTCTTGTCTTTTCATACATGTTCACCATGTTTTAAAAGCTTGACTTAAACCTGAATGTTTAATACAAGTTAGCCTAATTAAAAATTTTAACTATCTTTTGGTAAAACATATAAGCATACATTCACAAGATTTTCATGCAAGTTTTGGGTTTACCATTTTTTCTTATTGACTAAACAATATATTGTATGTTCGCTCAACTGAATTTTTCAAAGTATGATCATGGTTTACACAACCCTATCATTATTTGCTAAAATGAAATACCCTTTTAGGTTTACTAAGCAACTACTTGTCCACAATATATTATTTAAGATCTAAATCCTATGAGTCAAGTTTTTCAAAAACGTTGATTTATTTGATGAGTTTTTCCACTTAGAACATTATGTTAGTTCTACTAACATAGTCAAATTGACCTATCTTATGTTCTACTATTTTCCTCTGGAATCTCAAGAGAGTATGTATGTGCTACCAATGATGACATTTAGTCTTCATTTCCTTGTATACTAGACATTATCTTGCCACATTTCATGTAGCCTCTTACTCTCTCTTTTCTAGGTTATAGTGGTTACTCATTCAAAAATTCACTTTGTCATTCCAATGTCCTAATCTTGACATTCCTCTCCTTTTTCCTTAGAGTCATAAAACTATACTGCAAGATAAGGTGTATATTGGTCATTCTTCCTAGCCTTCCTACATAACCCAATTGCATAATCTTCCACAATTCTAGGTAATATCATAAATTATTTTTCTTTCACTTTTCCTAAGTTCTTTTCTCTTGCCATTGTGGCACAAGAAATTTTCAACCTTAATTTTCTGATAAGGTTTACGCATTGTTGCGTAATGAGCTCATAGGTTTCAGTGCAGATTCTAGTAGCTCTAATACCACATGTAACGATCCCACCCTTGGGTAATTAAAAATTTTCTAACATTTCACTTCAAACATATAATAGTAACAAGTAACAAAGACATTACAATAAAATTCTTCCTCTCTTTATTGATAAATACATGTAAGTTAAAATATATATTTCCACATAAATTCCATTTTCATTGAAAATATAATCTTAAAAAAATTAGATACATAGCTCGTAAACTCTTGCACAAATAGTAGTACGACGGTTCAGGTTCCCTTTCTTTCAAATATTGGTGTATCTGTCCCCTTCTGTGGAGGAGAAACATCACTCGGGCACTTTTTCGCCAACCACAGACTATTATTGTGGTCCCCCACACATCTATCATATGATAGATGGCCCTCCCTTTCAACGAAGATATTGGTAGAGTATCCAACTGCGACAACCCAACTGAGCATAGTGTTGTGTCCTATACATCTAGAACTTTCTATTTCACAATACCCAACTAGCATGAAGGATCACAATGAACTAAAAATGTAGTCTCAACTATCTCACATCTAAGTGGATGTCATACATTTCACTACTTTGGCCAAAGTGTTCTCATTCATTACTTTGAATGAAGGTCATCTATCATATACACTACTCAGGGCCGATTTGACTTAAGGCTATCTTACACTACGTTTAGGTATCATCCTTTACTTTTGGATAATATTTTATCCTAGACTAACCTACAACATACTAATCTATTAAGTAATTACAAAAGATAGGTATCCCATGTTCCAGATAACCTACCTTTAAACAATCTACTTCAAATAGTTACACAAGAGAGGTATATCACGTTTTAGACAACCTACCTTCAAATAATCTACTTAGAAATGAAATAGTCTACAACTGTCTTGTAACATAACTCCTAATCCAGAAATCTTTATCCTAGGAGTGCTTATCTTGTCTTAGTTAACCTAATAAATTAAGCTTAAGACCATACTTGGTTCTGCCTTTATTTGGGTTCTAAAATATATTAACTAATTTCTTGTATTCTCCATATACGGAGATCATACAGAATAAGAAACATACATACAAAAAAGAAATCCAACTTAATCATAGTCTTTCTTTAATCCCCTATACTTAGATTCCCTTTTTAAGGAAAGTAAGAACAACATTTTCCCTTTCCCTTATAATTATTTTGCATTCAAGACATTTCCTGCAGTCAATGCAAATTTATAACTAGAAACATAATACTCTATCACTTAGTTAATCAATTTATGCCTAATTTCAATCAATGCCTAAAGAAAAACACAATGAATACTTTTACTTCCAAAAAAAATGAATTAAGAAGGTTTTCCTCATGCTTGTTTCCTCAAGCTTGGCCTTCTTGATGCTCTTGAATTTTCCTAAATCCAAATGAATACAACTCCTGGGTTGATAGTGAATTATTCCAATTGGTTTCCTCTAATACTTCTCCTAAAGGTTCTCTCCTTACTAAATATCTTGCTTAGATACTAATCCCTCTATTTTACTCTAAAGCTCAGAATGAATGATAAATAGTGACTGGTAATGCTGGTTTGCATTTACTATTATTTCCAAAATATATACTACAACAAATGCACATATAAAAATGTGAAGAAATAGATAGCTCAAAATTTCACTCAGAATGCTCAATGTTAAATTCATGTGTTTCAACAAAGGGTTGGGCATCCTTTTATAAGCCTGAATTCCTCAAAGTATGACATGCGAATGGATAGCAAAGTGCCTAGAATTGGTCAAGAAGCAACATGGCAGATTTCCAAGACCTATGTCATCAAAAATAACTATGATTCAACTTCTTATGAACCAACAAGTTCAAGAATCATTCAACTCCTAACTCGGAATTGCCACATATAGAAAAATGTCCATTTTTGGCGCAAAACAGAGGTTGATTCGTGCTTGTTGTGAAAATGTCAAGGTTAAGGTTGCAACAATGATTTTCTAATTGGCTAGTGTTTTCCCCAAAACCAACGATTGAATTTATCTTCCATTTCTTCCTACGTTGGAAGCTCATATCCTTCATGAGAAGTTTTCTTCAGAATTTCACCCATTTCAAAATTTTGTTTATAATGTTTAAATGAAATATTTCTTCTTTAAGAAGTTGGTGCATTTTCCCCAGAATTGTGTTGCACTTTATGGTGAATAAAATATTTAAACATTCCAACCGATTTTCATAGTTCCTTTTCCATGATGCAATAATCAATACTTAAATTCACTTGTGTTGATATGTTGGCCAAAAGTGTGACAACTTTGTGCTGATACCCAAAATTAAGATTCATGTACCACTAATGTATATGGATTCAAACATTCAAAAATATTTAGTGAATACCAATTTTTATTTTTCTTCATATATTCCAAATGAAATCCACAAACAAATGGTGGAGATTAAAGCTAATAAGAAAATGGTGAACTCCTGGTGGTATTCCCTATTGTGCTATATTTTATTTTATGAGGGAAGGACTAAATGGGATAAATTTGGATGCAAGGTTAGGATGGTTGATGAAAATGGTTAGTCTCTCCATATCGATTTTTGGACATATATTTAGGATATGTATTGTGATTAGACTATTTCATCAGAAGAGTTCTTAAGATCATGAGTGGAGAAGATGAGAGACTGCACAAAGAAATTTTTGATTTCCTAAGGTGAAAAGAAAGAGTCCCAAAGTTGAGTGTGAAACATAATTGGGGATATTTGTGCCTCCACTCAAATGCAATTTCAATTAGGGTATATGGATGCCTTATAGGGTCACACATCCTACTAAATTAATTTCCCTATGAGACTAGCATACTTAGCCATTATGTGACAACTAAACAGAGCAAACAAGAGCCACTTGAAAGGACAAAAAAAGGATCTTTCTTTATTTTTACTATAGTGTTCTATGATTTCACCATATCTAGAGAGGACCTAGAGTTGATATACCCTATGCTCTAGTCTTGCAGGCTAAGCCATGAAGTTGTAAGAACTTTTGAATTTAAAGTCCTTATTAATCAAGCAAGATTGAGCATTAGGAGGTTTTTATTTGCCCACTAGGTTCTCTTTGTGGGAGATGTGATAAGGAATTATCTAATAGAAAAGGAAGTAAATGTGAGAAGAATAAAATGGGTTTCTATTAGGAAAGGGAAATAACAAAGATCAAAGAAAAGTGCTAATTAGCATGATGCATTTGAAGAGATAAAATACCCCATTGCAAGAATACAAAAAATGTTGCATAATTTTAACACATTGGTTGGGAAGGACCCTACAATTAAGGAAAGGCCAATGTACCAACCAACTATTAACCTATCATTGTATGCTTATGCAAGAAGATATAAAGAGCCAACATTGGTAGAACCTTCTCATCAAGAGCATCCACCTACAACTAATACCTCCAAAGAGAAACCTCAAAAGAAGAGAAGGATTGATCTACCATATTTTGTTGACTATTCTTTGGGCATTGATAAAGGATAGGAAACAAAGTTGATTGGAGAAAATGTTGTCATTGAGGAAGAAGTGGACCAAGCAATGTTCTTACCACCAAGAATAATGTTATTCATATTGCAAAAATAAAAAATGAGAATGTGTGGGAGGAGGTAGGGATGAATATGATAACATCAGAGCCCTAGCCTGCACACAATTCATCTTTGACGATGATTTTGTCAATTCCAAGGAGTTTAAGGACTTTTTACTAAGGACTAGGAGAGAGGAATTCCATAAAAAACTCAATAAGGCTAAAGGGAAAATTGTATTAGAGTAATCATAAATTAGCTATTAATTAATTAATTTTCAATTGATTATTAGTCTAATTTATTCTCATGCACTTAAGCTAAAGTTAGGAGTTATTTATTCACATAACTAAATACTTTTCTATTAATTGAAGTGAGCAACTATTAGGGTTGCTCCTATATGTTGATGGTGTTTTTTGCACAACAACAAATCAAATAGAATATGATATCCTATTTCTCTTGAAATGTAAATCTATATGGGAAAAGAGATAAACCCAAGGTCTCTAATGTCAAGTCTTGACAATGCAACGAAACAACTCTGTGATAAATGTGAAAATGTTGGTAATCATAAAGGGACCTTACGACAAGAAAACATTGGACTCAAATTTATCAGATCTACCAATAATTTGATACTGTAAACCCTAAATATAACCCAAATAATAAAGAAATAACAAAAGATAAAGGTTTCAGAGATAATTCTAAGACTAATTCTAACCCTAAGATTGACAATGCAAAAGATAAGATGCTCAAACTGGGCCGATCCCTCATAAACTAATTTCTATTCAACCTAGATAGATCTCCAATCTCACAGGAATAGTGCAATCTTCTAAGGTGTTAAATATTTTCAAATCATGCATATTCATTCACGACAACACTATTGAAATTTAAATGAAAAAAAAATCATAATTGAACTAAGCATAGTTTTTAAGTCCACTCTAACTTTGGAAAGCAGCTAAAAATCAACTAATTGCAAAAAGTATGGACTAGAGATTGCTGCAAAAATTTCAAGCATGAAACCCTAAGAAACACCAAACCATCTAACAATAAACTTAAGCAATTTTAAAGATAGAAGAACAATAACACAAGAAAGATACCAAGTCACAATATCCTTTCTTATATTAAATCATGTAAAATATAAACTGTTCTAGTATTTTGTTACAACACTTGCTTGAAGATAAACCCTAATTACAATTCGCTCAAATGTGAAATCCTCCAACTTCCCACTATTCCATTCTATATGGTACTCTATCATATTACAAATGAGGCATCATGCTCAATTTATAAAGAACCTCCCAAGATGGGTCAGCCCAAATGGGGTTTAAAATAATAAATGCCACACAATAGGTCGGCCCTAAAAGATATTCAGAAACAACATGAAATGTTTAAATTGCACCAATTTCATCCAATTTGGCCCGAGATCTCAAAAACTCAATTCAATGCATGTGAATAATGGGAAGCACAAACTTCAATGCAACCCTATATAACTACAACCCATCCTTGTCTTTGGCATGCTCCACTTCACCATGCACTGCCAATAATACCCTATCCAATTTGGCAATAGGTGACATAGGAAAAACCCTAATCTTCCTCTTAAGAGACTTGATGTCCTCTCTTGCTTGCTTTACTCCACCATCCCAATCAGCCCTATTTGTTAGATACCTATCAATAACTGCAATAAAGGTTGCAACATCATGTAGTTGATGTTCAGTAACTGGACCTTCATTAATTGGAGAGTATTTATCCCTCAACCATCTTCTTAACTGCTCCAAACTGAGATTATTTGAAGCAAATTTCTTTCTCACTGTCATGATTTCAAAGGAGATACATTTATCATAAATAATAGTCAAAGTGTCCTCGATCTGCTTCCCTTGTTTATATATCTTCTTCAAGGCCCTTTGCCTCATTTGCAAAATCTCAAACCATTCCCAAGGCTTTGCAACCCTTGAGAAAGAAAGAATTCCACTCTTCACAAGTTGATCTTCAGTGTACTCCATAATTGTCTTTGTTTTCTGCAGCAAGAGATCTATGTCCTCCTTGTCTTGGGCTACAATAGTCTTTAGACAATCAACTAATCTCATTGCATCCTTTTCAGTTGAAAATATTTCCTTGATGGTACCATCTCCCTTGGTGTGCAATCCCCGCAACCAAACAACTATAGCATGTGTGGTGCCTTTCATCCTTTCAAGCTCTGATATTGTCTCTTGAGGCAAGAAGCCTATAGCAGAGGAGGAAGAACCAATGGACTGAAAGGGTTTCATCAACTCTTGCAAGTACCTCTTTAGTTTCTCATTTTCCTTCTCCAACTCATGCTTGGTTTGCACCTCCTTCCTCAATCAACCAAGGATTACATCATTGGAGCCTTCATGCTCCTCAATATCGTATTCCATAGATGCATGCTCTAGATTGATGGTCTGCACATGATAGTCTTTTGCAGTCACCCCATCTTTATCTTTATTAGGAGTAGGGGTAGCAATGTGGGCCACCCTGTTATTTGATCCATCTCATTCAATCCTGGAAATGACCCTAGCTTTCTTCTTGGGCTTTCTTTGTTTACCTGCCTCTACTACCTCTTCAGTTTAAATATTCCTAACCTTGATCTTTAAAGGAGATCCCACCTTGGCCTTACCCTTGGGATTCTGCTCATGTGATTCCTTACAGGCATAATGAGAATCCAAGTCTTTGATTAAATTATAGGTGCATTGTACACCTTCCCTTTTCAATTCTAGCATTTTGTGCTTAATCCACACCTTGGTGTATTTGATCACTAGAGTCAAAATCTGCTCCAAATCTCTCTTTTCCTCTTCTAGCCAATCAATATCTCCAACCGGCCTAGCCTTCACAACCTAAAAAATGTGTCCCTGAACCAGATTCCCATCTTCTTCAACTTGATCAAGAATTGCCTTTATTTTATATAACTGCACTAAGTCAACTGACAGCCTAGATAATTTCTTCTTTCTAACATCAAACTCATCACCAAGGTTAACCCAATAGTCTTCAATTTTGTCCTTGTGACTATACTCTCTACTATCCTACTTCTATGCCTCACCAGTGATATGAAACCTAGCCCTCTTGGAATGGAAGGAGAGACCAAGAGTACTCATCTCTTCTTCAGAAGCATAGGCTGATTGGATGGAATGGCATACCTCATTAGTGCCTATCTTCAATGAGAAGTCATTGCCAAACCGTGTCTTATGTTTCTCCCCTTTTACAATCACATCAAAGTCACATATTTTCCTTGTGACCTCCAGTAATATAATATGGTCTATTGGGTACCTTGGAAGTCTATAGGGATCCTATTGGCAACCATCAATTCTTATGTAAGAGAAGGTAAGGAACTAGATGAACTAGGCTCAAAACCTTTTGATCAACTCTTTTTGCCTTGTTTGAAATTCTAACATGTTTAACACCCTACAACAACCTAGTGATGTACATGGTGAATACATCATTCACCCTCCTATAGCTTCCTCCACCCATGTGTAATTGTGGATACACTTCATAGATCACATCCTACCCAAACACACCTCTAGTGCTCAGCCCCTTGTATGGGTGAAACCTTGCAAGTGCATACAACAAATAGGAAGTCATGGTGAAGGTCTTTGTCTGTAGGACATTGAACATTTTCTCATGTATCACTACACTTATAGCACCTTTCGAGTGGTAATCTATACCTTGCTCCATTTGAGCAATAAAATTAAACATCCAACTCTCAAATACCCTTGCATTATTCAATCCTACCACCCTGTGGAGGACTGTGATAGCATCATAGTACTCTCTTCTGAATTTGAGCCTGACTAGCTGCTTGGGCAACTTAGAGAAATGAGACTTGGGCTTCTGCGACCAAGAGTTGATAACCTGTTGAGATTTAACAACATTCTCCTCATAATAATTTTTGGCTGAATCCATATCAAAAGCCACAACATATGACCGATCAGGCATATCAAAGTTTCAAGCAATGGACACAGGGTCAAAGTTCTCCAAAATCCTTCCTTGGGGACCAATTATTCTTTGTGTACCCCGGTCATAATTTCTAGCACACTCAAGCAATAGCTCATAACACTGCACCATAGAGGGAAATCCAACCACATGCGCTAACCCAAACTCCAATGTCCTTCTGGCCAATAAAGGGAGGTTTTGTGCTGCCATTCCTACCGTAAACTCTTCATAGTCCAACATTCCCACATTGGTATCAGTAATCCTTGACTAGACGGAAGTCAGCGTGCTCTCAGGAATCCTACTCTCTACTTCAGAGATAGCAGAACCTTCAACACTTGGATCCATTGCCTTTCGCTTGCCTTGCCCAACAACAGCTTGACTTGATCCTGCCTGCAAATAAGATCCAAGATAAACAAAGTGTCCAAAATCCATATTAAATCAACCATCTCAAAGTTCATGATTTAGCCTCCCTCGTAGAATCTAGACTGGAGAGGAATTTCGAGGAAATCCAAACCAGGCGGAATCCAGTGAAATATACATACAAACATCCATATAATCATTTTAATCAATCAATTTAACCAAGAATGATTTGATACAACTTAGCATAAGTTCATTTCATCATTTAAAATGCACAATCACCAAGAAAATATTCATATAACCATCAAATTCTTCATTCTCACAAAACCTCAGAAAAATCTGCCTTAGACAGAAATCTCTGAGAATGACAACAATTTTAAGAATCCGGGAAAATGAAGTGTAGAACATTCGAGAAAATCCCGAGGGTGCAGATTTCAGCGAAATCAATACAATTTTACCACTAACACCTGACTTCAGGAAAAAATGACCAAGTAATGGACCTCGGGAAATTTTGGATGTAGCGGAAATCGATGAGATAGGTAAAAACTTGGATTAAAGCGTATTGCAAAGAACAATGAGGAAACGAGAAAACTTAGGGAATTCTGACAGATGGGGAATTCTGCAAAGCCATTGAAAATGTGAAAACCTACATTTCTCTCATCCTCACCCAAATTGATCAAATAATCATGAATTTAAGAACCTAGATCTCAACAACGACTTAACTTAGACCTCCAATCGATTGACCTTGAATTCAAAACTCACCTCTCAATAAATTGAGAGGGATTGTCTATGCCCTAAGTCAAAAACCCTAAACCTTCCACCATGAATGCATATAATAGCTCGGGCACAACTTGCTTGCCCATAAAGATAGAAAATTCATGGTAAATACAAGCAAGCTACCCAAGAAAGGAAAGCTTAAAACAACACCCACGAATGGCATCTGAACAGAATGGGAAATTCCCCAGCTTAGAAATGCAAAACGCCAACTGGAAAGATATGAACCCCCAAAACGGCCAAGAAGCACACATTCAATAAATAAGGGTGTAGCAATGAATAACATGAAAACGCATAAAAAAAAGAAATCCAAATAAAATAGAGAGAGATAGCTTTCACATACCATGAGAATAGAGGAATCAAAATCAATAAACAGACAAGAAACTCCAAAGCATGAGAAGAATGCAGATGGTGCCCAGGAAATCCAAACGCAACACTCATATTGACTCCCAAAGGCACAATCCATGAACACACCTTAGGTTCAAACACTCCAGACTCAAATGGCAAGCAAACAATATAACTCAAATGGAAAATCACTTCCCATAAACCAATATAACATCGCCTAAGAATTTGTGCAATCACCCATTAATGCGATCGACAAGACAACCTAGATCAAATCCAAGAATCCGAAAGAGCAACGGACTTCGGAAAAATATAGACATGATAGATTTCTGTGGATGACCAAAATCCCTAGACTCCAACAAAAATCAACTATTACCAAGCTTCGACAGGAAATCGGGAAAGTCCGCCCAGGGTGGATTTTCCCGAAAACAGTGAAAAACCCAGAATGAGCCCAAAACTTAAGGTTTTCAATATAAATCATAATTGGACTATTCCAATAGGAAATATGAACATCAAATTTTATTCCCAAGAAAGAAAAACTCCAAAAATGGAAAGGCCAAGGCACCAGAAGTGAAAACCAAAAGAGAAAAAAGAGGCTCCCTACTTTCAGTGGGGCGTGTTTGCAAAAACTGCACAACAAATGGCGACTCCATTGGTGAAATTCTCCAGAGAATTTCAAGAAGAAATTGGAATAAAAAACCCAGAGTCTCTGGTTTTGTGGTCCTTACATCAAGATACCTATGAACAAAGTTTCAGAAAATGCAAGAAAGAAGACTTTTTCCTATATCAGGGTCCAAGTGTGTGTATTTGCATTCATTTCCTATTCTTTAGGTGCAACGGGAACCAGAGAAAATCTAACCAAGCTACATAAAATTTCTAACTCCAAAAGCAACCTAGATAGAGCCTCGCTACCAATCAGACTTCCATATCCCTCATGAGGTTATCATTGTGACCCTCCCAAGCACAGCTCTACTGCTAGCTAGGCATCTATAGCCCCGGTAGAGATACTAAGATACCCCTAATAAGGTGAAGGTTAATTTTGATTTTACAAATTTTCTTTTTCTTTTTTTCTCTTTTAAACATTTTATAAACCCTTCCTTCACCTCGCAAGTAATGAAACTTACACTCAGGGATGAGGAACACAGTGGAACTGTAGAAAAATATAAGATTTTTCACCAGGCCAAATTACATAGGAATCGTATGCAATTCCAGAATCCTTAATTTTAGTGTGAAAGTGCGAGACACAAATATATACCAAAGTTTTTCCAAAACAAGTGACTCTAATTCTAAGTACAAGGGACATCAGATAAAGGAATTCCACCACTTGACTCTAAAAAACTTATTAGAGTTTGTGAAATAAACTTCTAGAACAACCCCAGGTGAACAACTCGTTGTACAGATGCAACAAGCCCAAGAAAGCAAGAAACCCAAAAGAAGAAAACAAAACGGAAAACAAAAGAAAAATGAGCCAAAGCAAACCTACATTAAGCAAAGAAAACAAGCAAAGCAAAAAGGAGAAAGAAAACCTACTCTAACTATGTACAAGGATGAGCTGCAAAAAACTCAAGATTGGAAGTAATGCTTCAAATACTACCCATTAGCAAGCATCGAGATATCCTCACTAGTGAGGGTTTTCAAGCGAAAAGCATTATCTCCCAAAATTTCTGAAATCTAGTAAAGGCCAAGCCATAGTTTATCAAATTTACCATGCTCTCCCTTATGGTCATGGGCCTTATCCCAGTAGAGAACTAAGTGAGATATTCTAAAGGCTTTCACCTTAGCTCTCCTATCAAACCATCTTTTCACTACGCCCTGATGTTTAGAAAATTTGTCTAGGGCTTCATCTCTTTTCTCTTCAAGGTGTAACAACTTAGCTAGACGAGCTTCACATTTATCATCCTCATTATAGTATTCATTAATGAACTACAAGGTAGGGATCTTCAATTGGATGGGAAACACAGGTTCCAAACCATACACTAGGTGATAAGGAGAGGTTCCTATAGATTCCTTATGTCTAGTACAGTCCGTCGCGAGAGAAAATCGAAGCTGAGTGTGCCAATCCTTAGGATTTTATTCTAGCAACTTACAGATGATTGTTAAGAGATTCTTATTGGAAGACACAGCTATAAAATTACCCTAAGGGTAGTAATTGGATGCAAATTTAATGATAATTCCATGATCAAAACCCTAATTAGAAATTTTTAGTGATGCAAATGCAGGACCATTATCACAAACTAAATATAGTGGACACCTGAAATGATTAATAATACCTGACTCAAGGAAATTGATTACCAGATATGAAGTACATTGTTTACAAGCAAGAGCTTTTTTCCATCTAGTAAAATAATAATTTATTGTGAGAATATACCTGTGGCCCGTAGAAGATGGAGGATTAATTGGACCTATGAAGTCCATTCCCCATTGGGTGAATGGTTTTACCTCTATGACTGGCTGAAGTGGAAGGGCTGCATTTTTTTCCTTACTTGTTGCAGTTTGACATATATGACAAGTCCTCACATGCTGGTGTGTATCCTTAAACAAACTAGGCCAATAAGAGCTTGCCCACAAGATCTGATTCACAGTGGATGATGCAGAACCATAGCCTGTGCCATATCTTTCATGGAATTCAATCATCACTCAAGTAGCTTCTTCCTTCCCCATTAATCTTAAGTATACACCCTCATGATTTTTCCTATACAAGAAAACTCCTTTTATAATAAAAATTCCATTCTTTAGGTCCAAGGATCACCTCTAAACTGCACTAAGGTGATCAGGACATTTTTGATTCAGTAAATAATAAATGATTTTATCATACCAATCTCCTAGAGATACCTCTTGAAGATAATAGTGCTGGGTTGTGAGATAGGGACCTGTCTCAGCCATTGTCTTTGTCAGTCTTAGTCCTCTTACCAATTTCATGGGTTGAATCTCTATATCATATTCTTGTAACATAGTCACCCATTTGGCTCTTCGTTCACCTAGCTCATTCTACATTAGCAACAACTTTATTGCATGATCAAGCACTATGGCAAAAACCTTATTCCTAAAAATATAATGACTGAACTTATTTACAGCTCTGACCAAAGCATATGCTTGATTTTCCACATTGTGGTATATCAATTCAGCATCCTTTAAAGGATTACTCATGAAGGCTATAGAATTCTCATCTCCTTGATCAAACTTTTGCGTTAACATTCTAGCATAAGAGTGATTAGAAGTGAATGAATATATGTAAAATGACTTAGCATAATCTAGACTCACCAACACTGGAGCCTCAACAAAGCTTTCTTAATTTTTTTAAAGGCCTCCTTAGCTTTTGTATTCCACTCTACTTTTGCCTCTTATTTCAACATAGCATTTAGTGGCTTCACTATCTCTACAAATCTAGTAATAAATTTTCTAATAAAGTTAATCTTCCCAAAGAATGACTTCATTTCTTTCTTTCTTGCAACAGGCTGAATCTTCAAGATAGCCTATAGCCTGTATTCATTCAGGATCAATAGCAATACCCTATTATGAGATAATGTGTCCTAGTAATTTTCCTTTCGTGACTCCAAAAATGCACTTCGTTGGATTAAGTGAAATGCCAAACTCTCTGCACCTTTGGAATAATTTACATAAATCTGCTATGTGATCACCTCATTTCTTAGAGAAAAATTTCAAGTCATCCATATAAATAATGATGCATTTACCAATTATGACCTTAAAAGAAATATCCATAGCTCTCTAGAATGTAGCACCAGCATTGATCAACCCAAAAGGCATCCGCCTGTAGGCAAAAGTTCCTCATTTTGTAGTGAAGGTAGTTTTGTGCTTGTCCTCATATTGCACCATAACTTGGTTACCCATCCAAAAAGGAAATCATCTGAGATCCATTGACAATATGAAGCACTTCATCCAGTGAATGAACTAAATAGTTATCTTTTTTCGATGCTATGTTTAGATTCTTGAAGTCCACACATAGTCTGATTTCTCCATTCATTTTCCTTACTGGAACCAGTTTCGTAACCCAAGTTGAATGCCTTACTAGAAATATAATTCGTGTTGAAAGAAACTTTTGCACTTCCTTCTGAATGATGAGTTCTAATAGAGTATTGATTGGTCTTTGTCTCTGTCTGAATGGTTTGACATTGGACTTCAAGGGAATGGTGTGTGTAATGATTGAGGTGTCATATTTCTTTAAATCTTCATAGCTCCAGGCTATCACATCATGATATGTGTGGAAGGCATCAATAATCACTTTTCTTTCTTCCAGAGTACATACATTAACAATAAAAATGTTCTTCATGTCATATGACGTCCCCATATTATATGTTTCACATTGGCTACTAAGAGACTCCCTTTTTTCTTGTTGTTCCTAATCTCTTATCTTATCCAAATCAAAAATTCATTCAAGTTGCACCATACCTCTTGGGATAGTGTTGGTCTTCAGGTTAATGATCCCTCCCAAGTCCATTTTTGCCTCTTGAGGCTCTATCTCATCAATGACTTGAGAGGCAAACACATCACAACTTGTAATAAAATCCAAAATATGCTTATCATCTTCAAATACCTAGAAATTAGTCACATTGTCAGGTACTAAAGGTACTGGAGTGAGTTCAATTGTAAACTTATTCAATCCTAAAAGTGATAAAGGTTGTAATGTACTAGCAGCCTGTGCTAGATAATCAAAAACTTTATTCCTACTTTGAGGGATCAACTAGATGTTGAAAGTATCAAATCCCTCAATGAGATCCCACACTCTATGCCTATAATTAGTCATCCTCCTATCACAACATGAATATTGTTTCCTCACCTATTTGACTACTAACTCAGAGTCTCCAAAAACCTATAATATCTTAACTTTCTTCCTTGATGCCATTAGCAACCCATGAATCAAAACTTCATATTCAACAACATTATTAGTACATTGAAATTGGAGTCTATGAGCAGCAAAATAATTCTTACCTTTAGGACTAATCAACTCAAACCCTACTCCAACCCCTTGCTTAGATTTGGACCCATCAAATCTTAATGTCCAACAACCACGAGGCTCTATTTTCCTTAATTCATCTTTCATTTTACTGGAAATAGGGGGCTTTTCAGGAAGCATTGTGTTTTTACCCCTATCATTATTTAGCTCTTTTTATATATTGAGTCCAACGGTTGGGATTGGGTTAATGCATTTTTGTACCTGCTCCACAACAGTCTGACATAAGTCACACTCCAACTCAGAATGAGGAGCATCATGGACTCTGCACCAATTTGGAAGCAACAGTTCTTCAAAATTCATACTTCCTCCCAGTTGGATCTGATTCTCTATACACCTTTTATTCAATCCCTAAAATTTATCCAACAAACTAAGTTGTCTATCTTCTTGGTCATCTATTTCATCTACTTGTTGGGTCACTATTTCCGAACCACTAATCTCTGATATGAATTCATCTAAGGGAGTTTGCAACATAAAGACCTCTTCATTCTCTGAGGCTGATGCAACCAACACATAATTCCCCATGCTGACTTTTGACACCAATACCTCATTCAAAATATTTTGGTATTCAGTAATTACTTACTTCATTCTAGGCTCTCTTTCAATCCTGATCTGGTTTGGAACTACTTTCCATGGTAGCCACATGTGAGAATGGTCTATAGATGTATACCGATTCAATGCCTTTGTGAAATCCCAACCCAAAATCAAACCATAGGTATCCATAATATCAGCAACCTGAATGTTGATCACCTTTTGCACCCTAGGATCTAATGCAAGTTGTGTGGGGATCATGTTTAATTCTCCTACTACACTTACCTTTGTCTTGTCCAATTGAGTGACCTTATTCTGAGAGGCTATGGGGGTAATACCTAATTCTTTATAAACAAAAAAAGGCATAATATTTGTAGATGCCCCTGAATCCAAAAGATAATTATGTAGATTCTTCCCAAAGATACGAACAAAAATTAGGAAAGGAGGGGTTTCCATCTTTCCGTGAAAAAAACTCAACTTGGTGTCAACTTGTGCAACTTGACCCTTATCTTTATCTCTCCCTTTGTCTATAGGTGGAACCTGACCTCTAGATGTCTATGAACTAGAAGATCTAGCAACAACCTCATTGGCAGTTACTCCCTATGGTACTATATTCAAATTGAATGACCCCAAGACTACATTTCTAATAGAAGGAACTCTTAATAACTCAAAATTAGAAAGAATTACCTTTACTTTCTTGAAATCTTCAGTCACGTATTCGCCCAATTTTTCCATATTCATATCAATGTGGGTTTCCTTGTAGCCTCTAGCTTGTCTGTCCTTTGGAACTTCAACATTGTTTCACTTTGACAAGTATTGTGCTGACACATGAGGATAAGGTGAAGTAGTAAAATTGTTGGAAGGGATAGAAGTAGTGAAAGGAACTCCAGCCTGTGGACTCTTGTTAGGCCTATTCCTCAAATCATATTTATTTGCTAGTTGCTAAAACATCTGAACTTCTTCAACACCAACTTCTTCCTCATCCAAAGGACCATTATCATTCTCATTTTCTCATTAAAAAACTGAGAAATTTCATCCTCATTCAGCACCTACTTTTTCTCATTATCCAGGTCACTAGACTCTTCTTCTGGTTCATTTTCTTCACCTTTTGGGAATGGGGCATGATTATGTACCAATACTAGAGAATCATAAGGATTTGAAGGCACAATCTCCTAACTACTGGAATTTTTCTCAACTTCATACTAGAAGATTGAAGCAATAGTTTGAAACATAGTGCAATCTAGCTCAAAAAGCTGGCTTGTCTTATGGAGTATACACCATCCAGACAAAGCTGCCTCTGCCAAATATACTCCACTTGGAGGCTTCTCTTGAGTAGAAGGCTGTTCCAATGGTGTAGGAACCCCTCCATTATTAGGTCCAGTATTCCATGGCTTATTTTTCCTAGGTGGTTTCCTTCTATCGAATCCCTATCTGCTTTGTTGATTTTTATCAAAGTTCTGACTAGAACCTTGTCCTGTATCATAATTTTGATTTCTGTCAAAATACTGGCCTCTTTCAAATTTTTGTCCTTTATCAAGGTTTTGTCCTCTATCAAAGTTCTTGTTCTCTTTATTATAATTAGATTGCATGTTCTTCTGAGCAGCCTGAAGTTGACTATTCTGATTTCTCAAATAAGTCACCCCCATATTCAGTTTCTTCACTTGCTCAGATAACTCATCCAGCCGCTCCTTATCTAGACCATTAGGTGGTACTGAATTAGTATTACCAGGAGGGTATCCTCCACAACCAACAACTTGATTCAAAAATTTTGAATTCTACAAATATGTAGGGAGACTAGCCTATTGTTGTGGATGAAGGGGTTGATTGGCCCTTTGTTGAGGATAAAAGGTCATAGGCTAAGCTTGATTTATTGGAGGACTTGGATGAGGGACCAAAGGCAATGAGGGTATTGGATTCATTATGGGAGCATGATTAGTCAAAGCCTGGTTGAGAGCTTGGACTTGTCCAAGGTGAGCAATAGGCCCTAAGGAAGGTAGAGGTCCTGATAAATGTTGCCTCAAATCCGTGTTGACCTTAACAGCTTCTGCATAGCAGTGAGTAAAGTAATTGTTGGATTAGTCCTCCACTTAAGGAAGATGGTTGTAAGGTTGTCCAGGGCTTGAAAGTAAACTTCTAGGTCAAAGTCTTTGTTTCATTCATAAGGTGCTTGGAGTCTGGTGCATGCTCAATGGAACCTATTATTGAATGATCCTATAAGTTCATTAACCTCTCTTTTTATGCTAGTAAACTGCATGTATAGCTCATTAGCACTAATAAGAATCTTAAAATTTTGTAGAAATTCAATCTCCAATTCTGTCCAATTATGGATGGAAGCAACAGGTAAGTGATTATACCAATAAAAGGCCTCTTCCTTGAGGAAATAAGCAAAAATCCTGCATGCAACATCTTCACGTTTAATTCCTCTATCCCTTAGATAGGTCTAGAAAATCTGGATATGCTCCTCTGTTGTCCTTTTGGGATCATGAGTGTGGAACTTAGAGAAAAAATGCTCAAGATTCTTGGGCATGACATTGTAATTATTGAAAATCAATGGAGATAGGTTATTGGAAAGGAAATCCATTGGTGGAGGTGGGGGCAGTAATGGTTGATTTATGGCTGGTTGGGGCTGCAGAATAGGAATTCCTTCAAAATCAGATGAGGATGAGGATAATAGGGATGATGGAAGGCTGGGCAGATGATGATTCTTCTCCTCTTCTGGTCCTTGTTGACCTAGTAGAGGCTTGCAATTCTTGAAATTCCTCTTCTCTTGGAGTAGATCTGGTTCTTCTTCTGAGCTTCTCAGGAGAAATGACATTTAGAAAATGCTCCAACTTGCTTATTCAGAGCCCTCCTTCTAGTGCCAATATGTTGATGGTGTTTTCTGAACAAAAAAAACTCAGACAAAATATGATATCCTATCTCTCTTGAAAGGTAAATTTCTATGGGAAAAGAGATAACCCCAAGGTATCTAATGTCAGGTCTTGAAAATGAAATGAAACAACTCTGTGATAAATTTGAAAATGCTGGTAATCACAAAAGGACCTTACTACAAGAAAACACTGGACTCAAATTTATTAGATCTAGCAATAAGTTGATACTTTAAACCCTAAATCTAACCCAGATAATAAAGAAATAAAAAAAAAGATAAAGGTTTCAGAGATAATTCTAAGACTAATTATAACCCTAAGATTGACAATACAAAAGATAAGATGCTCAAACTAGACCGATCCCTCATAAACTACTTTCTATTCAACCCAGATAAATCTGCAATCTTATAGGAATAGTGCAATCTTCTAAGGTGTTAAAGATTTTTAAATCATTCATATTCATTCACGACAACCCTATTGCAATTTAAATGAACAAACATTCATAATTGAACTAAGCACAGTTTAAGTCTAGGCTAACTTTTCAAAGTAGCTAACAATCAACTAACTACAAAAAGTATGGACAAGAGATCGCTGCAAACATTTCAAGCATGAAACCCTAAGCATCACCAAACCATCTAACAATAAACTTAAGCAATTTTAAAGATAGAATAACAAGAACTATGCCAAATAAAACTCAACACAAGAAAGATACCAAGTCACAATATCCTTTCCTCTATTAAATCACCGAAAATGGGAAAAATTCTAGTTTTCTATTACAACACTTTCTTGAAAATAAACCCTAATTACAATTTTCTCAAATGTGAAATCCTCTAACTTTCCACTATTCTATTCTATATGCTACTCTATCATATTACAAATGAGACATCATGATCAATTTATAGAGAACCTCCCAAGATGGGTTGGCCCAAATAGGGTTTACAATAATATATGCCACACAATAGGTCGATCCTAAAAGATATTCAAAAATAACATGAAATGTGCAATTTGTACCAATTTCATCCAAGTCGGCCTGGGATCTCAAAAACTCTATCCAATGCCTATGAATAATGGGAAGCATAAAATTTTATGTATCCCTATATAACTACTTCCCATCCTTGTCTTTGGCATGCTCCACTTTCACCATGCACTACCAATAATACCCTATCCAATTCGGCAATAGGCGGCATAGGAAAAACCATAATATTTCTCTCAAGAGACTTGATGTTCTCTCTTGTTGCTTTACTACACCATCCCAATCAGCCCTATTTGTTAGATACATGTCAATGGATGCAATATAGCTTGTAGCATCATCTAGCTAATGTTCAGTAATTGGACCTTCATTAATTGGAGAGTAGACATCCCTCCACCATCTCCTTAATTGTTCCAAACTGAGATGCTTTGGAGCTAATTTTTTTCTCCCTGTCATAATTACAAAGAAGGAGATACACTTATCATAAATAGTATTCAAAGTGTCCTCGATCTACTTCCCCTATTTGTGTATCTTCTTCCAGGCCCTTTTCCTCATTTACAAAATCTCAAATCATTCCCAAGGCTCTGCAACCCTTGAGAAAGGAAGAATTCCACTCTTCACTAGCTGATCTTCAGTGTGCTCCATAATTCTCTTTGTTTTCTATAGCAAGAGATCTATGTCCTCCTTGTCCTGGGCTTGCATAGTCTTTACCCAATCAACTGATCTCATTGGATCCTTTGCAGTTGAGAAGATGTTCTTAATGGCACCATCTCCCTTGGTATGGACTCCGTATAACCAACCAATTGTAGCATGTGTGGTGCCTTTCATCCTTTCAAGATTTGATATTGTCTCTTGAGGCAAGAAACCTGTAGCAGAGGAGGAAGAACCAATGGACTGCAAGGGTTTCATCAACTCTTGCAAGTACCTATTTAGTTTCTCATTTTCATTCTCCAACTCATGCTTGGTTTGCACCTCCTTCCTCAATCAGCCAAGGATTACAACATTGGAGCCTTCATACTCCTCAATATATTTTTCCATAGATGCATGCCCTAGATCGATGGTCTGCACATGATAGTATTTTTTAGTCACCCCATCTCTATCTTTATCAAGAGAAGGGTAGCAATGTGGGCACCCTGTTATTTGATCCATCTATTTTGATCTTGGAAATGACCCTAGCTTTCTTCTTTTTCTTTCCTTTCCCAATTTTAGCCATTAGGTCATCCCAATTGGGAGGAGTGTCTTCCACTATATTCAATTTTCTCCTCAGTTCCCTATCGAGCTAGCCTAGAATAGTGGACTCCGTCTGCATCCTATCTTGCCTATCCTATTCTTGTTGAACACTAGGTGCATCCTTCTCAATACTTGGCTCTTTAGGGATCTCCCTAGCTGAATCCTCATCATAAAATTGCTTCTCCACTTTGTCCTGTGCTAGTGAAGGAATCCTAGCCGGTATCTTCTCCTATTAAGGGTATTTGTTCTCATGTACTTTTGTGGGTGAATCTGCATAGGCCATCAAAGGAGACTATATTACCTTATCAATTTCTTCCTCTGCATTATGGAGATCTCCTTCCTGGAACTCTTCTTCTCTCAAGTCCTTAGGATCTTAATCCTTCTTTGGTTCTTCTGGCACACTGCCAGTCTCTTGAGGAAGGGGAATGTCCTCCTATTCAGTAACAGGTGTAGTTATAGGAACACTTTCTTTTGTTGTAGCATCCTTTGGAGAAGGATTCCTTGACCTCCTCATGTATACTTGCATTTTCTCCCTTGAACTTTCTACCTCTACCATAGGTGGCTCAGCCTCCTTATTAGTCCTGGAAGTTTCCTTTTCCTTTTGTGACAATCTTACAAGTCTTCTTCTCTTTGACAAAGGAGTAGTGGTATCTACCTCTTCCTTTTCTTCTTCATCCTTTTCAACCCCTTTTCTCCTTGATACATGCCTCCTCTTCTTGGAAATGGGCTTTCTTTGTTTACCTTCCTCTACTACCTCTTCAATTGAAACATCCCCAACCTTGATCTTGAAAGGAGAGCCCACCTTGGCCTTACCCTTGGGATCCTTCTCATGTGATTCCTCAGAAGCATAATGAGACTCCAAGTCTCCCATTAAATCATAGGTGCATTGTACACCTTCACTTTACAATTCTAGAATTTTGTGCTTAATTCACAGCTTGGTGTATTTGATCACTGGTGTCATAATCTACTCCAACTCTATCTTTTCCTCTTCTAGCTAATAAATCTCTCCAACCATCCTGTCCTTCATATCCTCAAAAATGTGGCATTGCACCAGATTCCCATCTTCTTCAACTTGATTAGGAATTTCCTTTATGTTATATAATTGCACTATGTCCATTGGTAGCCTAGAGAATTTCTTCTTTCTAACATCAAACTCATCACCAAGGTTAACCCAATAGTCTTCAATGTTGTCCTTGTGACTATACTCTTTGTGAGCCTTCTTCTATACCTCACTAGTGATATCAAACCTGGCCCTCTTGGAATCGAAGGAGAGACCAAGAGTACTCATCTCTTCTTCAAAAACATAGGCTGACTGGATGGAAGGGCATACCTCATTAGTGCCTATCTTCAATGGGAAGTCATTGCCAAACCCTGTCTTATGTTTCTCCCATTTTACAATCACATCAAAGTCACATACTTGCCTTGTGACCTCCAACAATATAATATGGTCTATTGGGTACCTTGGAAGTATGTAGGGAACCCTTTTATAGCCATCAATTCTTATGTAAGAGAAGGTAGGGAACTAAATGAACTAGGATCCATACCTTTTGATCAACTCTTTGGTCTTGTCTGAAATTCTAACATGTTCAACACCCTATAGAAACCTGGTGATGTACATGGTGAATGCATAATTCACCCTCCTATAGCTTCCTACACCCAAGTGTAATTGTGGATACACTTCATAGATCACATCCTGCCCAAACACACCTCTGGTGCTCAACCCCTTGTATGGGTGAAACCTTGCAAGTGCATACACCAAATAGGAATTCATGGTGAAGGTATTTATCTGTAGAGCTTTTCACATTTTCTAATGTATCACTACACTTATAGAACCTGCCTAGTGGTAATCTATACCTTTCTCCATTCGAGCAATAACATTAAACATACAACTCTCAAATACCCCTGCCTTCTTCAATCCTACCACCCTGCCGAGGAGTGTGATAGCATCATAGTACTCTCTTCTAAATTTGAGCCTAAATAGCTTCTTGGGAAGCTTAGAGAAATGAGACTTGGGCTTCTCCAACCAAGAGTTGATAACTTGCTGAGATTTAACAACATTCTCCTCCTAATACTTTTTGGATGAATCCATATCAAGAGTCACAACATGTGACTAATCAAGCATATCAAATGTCTAAGAAATGGACATAGGGTCGAAGTTCTCCACAATCCTTCCTTGGGGACTAATTATTCGTTGTGTATCCTAGTCATAATTCCTAACACACTCAAGCAACAACTCATAACACTGCATCGTAGAGGGAAATCTAGCCACATGTGCTAACCCAGACTCTAGTGTCCTTCTATCCAATAAAGGGAGGTTTTGTGTTGCCATTCCTACCTTAAAATATTTGTAGTCCCACATTCCCACATTGGTATTAGTAACCCCTGACTAGATGAAAGTCAGCCTGCTCTCAAGAATCCTACTCTTTATATCCATCTTCACTCTCTGCTTTGGAGATAGCAGAACCTTCAACACTTGGATCCATTGCCTTTCCCTGACCTTGCCCAATGACAACTTGAGTTGATCCCGCCTTAAAACAAGTAAAGAAAAAAATATAAGATCCAAGATAAACAAAGTGTCCAAAATCCATATTAAATCAACCATCTCAAAGTGCGGATTTATCCTCCCTCACAGAATCCAGACTAGAGAGGAATCTGGGGAATCCGAACCAGGCGGAATCTAGTGAAACATGCATACAAACATCCATATAATCATTTTAATCAATCAATTTAACCAAGAATTATTTGATACAACTTAGCATAAGTTCATTTGATCATTTAAAATGCACAATCACCAAGCAAATCTTCATATAACCATCAAATTCTTCATTCTCACAAAACCTCAAAAAAATCCACCTTAGATGGAAATCTCCAAGATTGACAATAGTTTCAACAATTTGGGAAAATGAAGGAAGTGCAGAACATTCAAGAAAATCCCGAGGGTGCGGATTTCAACAAAATCAATACAATTTTACCAGTAACGCCTGACTTTAGGAAAAAAATGACCAAGAAACGGACCCCGGGGAAACTCAGAGGTAGCATAAATCCATGAGACAAGTAAAAAATCATATTAAAGTGTATTGAAATGAACAAAGAGGAAACAGGAAAACTCGAGGAATTCCGACAGATGGGGAATTCAGCAAAGACACTGAAAACCCGAACACCTACATTTCTCTCTCCCTGACACAAATTGATCGAATGATCACAAATTTAAGAACCTGGAGCTCAACAATGACTTAACCTAGATCTTCAATGGATCAACCTTGAATTCAAAACTCACCTCTCAGTAAATTGAGAGGGATTGGCTATGCCCTAAGTCAAAAACCCTAAACCTTATGCCATGAATGCACAAAACAACTCAAGCATAACTTGCTTGCCCGTAAAGATAGAAAATTCATGGGAAATACGAGCAAGCTACCTGAGAAAGGAAAGCACAAAACAACACCCAGGAATGGCATCCGAACAGAATGGGAAATTCCCCAGCTTAGAAACATAAAACTCCAACTAGCAAGATATGAACCCCCAAAATGCCCAGGAAGCACACACTCAATAAACAAGGGCGTAGCAATGAATAAAATGAAAACGCATACAATAAAGAAATACAAATAAAAAAGAGAGTGAGATAATTCAAATACCATGAGAATAGAGGAATCGAAATCAATAAAATAGAAAGAAACTCCAAAGCACGAGCATAATGCAGATGGTGCCCAGGAAATCCCAACGCAACACTCAAATTCAATCCCAAACACACAATCCATGAACACAGCTTAGGTTCAAACAATCTAGACCCAAATGGAAAGCAAACAATAGAACTCAAATGACAAATGACTTCCCATAAACCAATATAACACCACCTAAGAAGTCGTGCAATCACCCATTAATGTGATCGACAAGACAACTTAGACCAAATCCGAGAATCGAAAAAAGCAACGGACTTTGGGAAAATATGGATATGACGGATTTTCGTGGATGACCAAAATATCCTGATGCCAATAAAAAGAAGTTGTTACCAGGCTCTGACAGGAAACCGAGAAAGTCCGCCCAAGATGGATTTTCCCAAAAAATAGTGAAAAACCTAGAATGAGCCTAGAACTTAAGGTTTTCAATATAAATCGTAAATGGACTATTCCAACAAGAAATATGAACATCAAAGCACATGCCCAAGCAAGAAAAACTCCAAAAATAGAAAGGCCAAGGCACTAGAAGCGAAAACCAAAAGAGCAAAAATAGGGTCCCTTATTTCAGTGGGGAGTGTGTGCAAAAACTGCACAACACTATCTAACACTCATCCCTCATTGTATTATCACTCCTTGGATTTTATCTTCTAAACTCTCAAGCTTTGAGGACTTTTGTTCTGCTTGAAGTTTCTTGAGTTTCTTCTGTAGCTTTTTCTTGTTGAGGAATATTGCATATATTATTTGTAGATCTCTTGTGTGGAAGGTGTCTTTGTTCATTGTTTGATCCCATGGCTTGTGTTTTTCACAATTCTAACATGGTATCAGAGCCTCTATTCATCAAACCCCTTCTTGATTTGTGAGGTTTTTTCAATTAGGGCTACAAGAACAAATTTCAAATCTTCTTCTTTGTTGTTTTTTTCTTTTTCTTTTTTTTTTGCCTTTTTAAAGCAAAAACATACAAAAGAAATCTGCCACCCTAGGGTCATATGAGCAACCAGTGCCCAACCCTTGGGGGGCTAAAATAAAATTGTTTTTTTATAAAATAGGAAAAATCGGGAAAATGAACATAAATTTTCACTTGGGTATCAAAATAGGGCAAACAAGATATCGTAAGAAAGGTGGTTCTAAGCATTATCCAATGGTGTTGTTTTTGTTTTTATTTTATTTTCTTACTACTAGTACATTCTACAGCCTGTTGAAGTTAGAGGTGTTGATTTCAATCTTGAGCTCATAATTTTTACTAGTTTCTCTATTTTTTATGATTCCAATGATGTTGGTACCGTCTTTTAGAGCTCTTAACAACCATCTATGCACTTTTTATAGATTTTTCTCCAAGTCAATTTTATTTATATTTTTGTGTTTTCACACTCTAGTGAATCACTTGGACATCTTAGCTCCTAGAAACATTTTTTTTATGTGGGATGAATCTCTTTTAGTTGTTCAACATGAATTTCTAGTAATTTTTCTTATTTGAATTGTTACCACATTTTCACCTACAACTCAATTTGGTAGAGCTGAAACAGTTTGCAACATTCATGAGTGTTCAGGAGCAATCAAGAGCAATCAGGAGCAAAAGAATCAATGCATCATTTGAATCTTTCAACTTCATTGTTTTTCTAACTTGTTTCTTCACTATGCAGGTATAGGTGAATTTTTTTTTCTGAATTCATTTCGTTTGACATTTCCGCATCTAGTGAAAAATGGGCTCCCACAAAGGTTGAGCCCAACATGTTGCGCTTAAGTTTCAAAAGGGGAATGAGATAGGAAAACATATTCATATTGCTCAAATCAAATAATTTTTGAGTTCAAAGAGTATTTCATAAAGTGTCTTTAAGAGTTAAAGGTGCATTGCTCATTCATGACAATCAATTCAAAAGTGTAATGAAGTGACGATCATAAATGAATAATGGGCTCATTTGAGTGCTTAATAAATATGCAGAGCTGAATAAAAATGCACTATATTTTATTGAAGTATTTATGTTTGCATATAAATATTTCATGTTGTCTTTGTCTAGTTTCATAGTATGGTGTTGTCATAATCTTTTATATCATTTTGCTTCCATACATCAGTAGTTTCCGTTGATTATGTTGTGTGAAGTGCATATTAGAAGGTACAACCATCAAGAAACAAGAAGGTTTGTCAAAAAAAGTTTACATTAAAGGGACAAAAAGGAATGTGTTAGTCATGGAATGCTTACATGGAGGATTCATCATATACATGTTTATCAAGGTACCCTACACAAGATTTTATTAAGGGGCAGCAAATTATTGCTCGAATGCATGGGAGGTAGTAGTTCAATGTATTTTGCAAGGATGAAACATTTCAAAATCTACATTTTTTGTAGTGCATAATACCTTAGAAACAACTCATCTATTAGGAAGTTGCAAATGATACCCAATGGTGATAGCTCAATTGGTTGCAAATAATGAATTCACTATTTTGAAGGCCCTACACCACAAGAATGACGGCCATGTGTTTCAATCATATCTCAAAAAATATGATCTAGGTTTTCATGATTTTTGGATAGAGATTAGAAAGAAATGAGGCAAAAACACCCTTTCTATTTTTCGTCGACCCAATTTCTAGTTTCTAGGAAATTTTCACCAATTCAGAGCAAAATTTTAGAAGCAGAATATTAGAAGCAGCCATGAAATGAATAAAAAGTCACGACTTAATCTTTTTTTTTATTTTTGAAAAAAACTAAAATTGCAAATATTGTAAAGCAAAGATTAAGATTTTTTTTCATAAATTACCTTAATCTTTTGCTATTTTTAGCAGTTTTTTAATGAAAACAGAGTTGTTGACTTTTCCGAGGTGAGTTCCAAAAGATGACAACAAACTGGGTTTATTTTTTCCAATTTTAAAGTAGATCGAGCCTAATTTTGGGAGCTTTTTGGATGGACACGCAGAAAGTGAGAAATTTCTGCTTTTATTATTCAATATGATGCAGTTTTGGGGGATTTTTTCTCAGATTTTCTCTTGAGCTCAAAATTGAGTTTTGAAGAGTTATTTTTGGAGAAAAACTTAGTCTTATCTCAGTTTATATTTTTGGCTTCTTCCTCTCTTGTTCAAGCAGAGAATCTTGTAAACAATTTTCGTACTCAGATTTTAGGCAAAACACTCTTTCAACTTCAATAAAGCAGAAGAGTTATTCTTCTCATTTCTTGTCTCATTTCATAATATAAATTTGATGTCTATGTGATTCAATTTGAATCCTTTTATGTCTTGTTGTTGTGAATTTATGTTCAAAATTACATAGTTTCAGGTTGTGTGTGCCAATGGGATTGTGAGAGCTATTGTGATAGATAAATTTTTGTGAGTAGTGGTGTTTGAATCTCATAAGTTTTTGGTGAATCATCTATTAGATTTAAGTTATCTTTCTACCCTTTTCCAAAAAATTATTTAGAATAGAAAATATCATTCAAAGAACTAGCTCACTTTGGAGATTCCTTCTTCGCACAAATCACCCACATCTAAGAAAGGTTTCCATGTGTCAACAGGTAGCTAAGTCTTTTGCAAGCTTAGTATAGGGTGCATATTGATTGATAACATGAACATTATAGACATATTTTTTATGCATATTCTCTTTTGTAGATGCAGTGACATAAAGTGCCATTCTAGTGTATAATTTTTGGGAATTTTACACATCCTATTGTGCCTTTTGTATTCACACTATGATATAAAGTGCCATGGGGGATTTGATGTTTTCCTTTGGTTTTCCATCAACCTTTTTCAAGTGAGTTTCCCTTCTATGACAACATTGAATCCCAATGACTCTTGCGTCATCTATGTGTGTCTTAGTTTGCACACCCTTTTATTTGTAGGTTATTTCTCCTACATGCACTTCTTGGTTTCACAAAGTTTTAGTCATGTCTTGGAACTCCCTTTTCATCATTATGGGGGGGGGGTGTGCGTGGGGGTTTTGTTATTGTTGTTAATGCTTCTTTTGTTTCAGTTTGAGTGATCTACATATATAGTTTTTATTCCTATGTAATTTCGGATGTAGAGTACATCAACGGCTGGTTACATGCATTTCATTGAGCTAGAGCATTTACAATATGGAAATTATTACATTCCTATTTTTGGAGATGACCTTCCATTTTCATTTGATAAGACACTATTGGGTACTTGTATTTTCAACTTGCATCTTGCACATGTTGAGTAGTGTCATTTTTGGTCACTCATATAGATTCATGTGTTGTTTGTATCTTCAAGTTCTATATGTTTTCCTTTGATTTCCATATGATTCAAGTAGTTTTTTTGGGGACACTCATGTAGATTATTGTATCTCTCATGATCAATTTTCTTCAAACTAGTGGTACCTGTATTTTTTACTTGCATCTTGCATGTTGAGTAGTGTCATTGGGATCACTCATGAAAATTTATGTACCACCTATATCTTTGACTTTCAGATGTTTTCCTTTGTTTTCCATCTGATTCAAGTAGTGTCATGGGGAAACTCACATCTAGATTATAGTCTCCTTGATCTTGACATTTTTATCTTTGATTTCTAGATGTTTTCCTTTCTTCCATCTAATTCGAGAAGTTTCGTTGATGGAACTCATGCAGATTCTTGTTATCTTGATCTCAATCATCATTTTATTTAGAGGAGGCTCTTCATTTCAGCACCATATCAATCATCTTTCGATAACGGTCTACAAATTCATGCTTCTGCGATGTTATACATATTCTACATGTTCCTCACTTTTATGGGACATTATTTGCTTGGAGGATTTTCAATCCTTCAAACCTTGATTTGGAGGCTTCTTTAGTTCTCTAATCACCTTTCTATCTTTTATAAGGGATTTTTCTCCCACTGTATTTTTCTCCTTTCCTCCAATTGTGAGATATTTTTTTTGTACATGGGTACCTCACCAAGCCTTGTTTGTCAAGACCCATTATGCATTTCTTTTTATGGTTTTTAGCTACTCCCTAAGTTCATCTTATGGGGTTGTTGTTAAAGTAATCATGCATTATCTAATAATTAAGTAATATTTATCTGATTATTAGTCTAATTTATTCTCATGCACTTAAGCTAAACTTAGGATCTCTTTATTTAAGTTCTTCTCTATTAACTAAAGTGAGCAATTATTAGGGTTTCTTGTATATAACACTCAACCCTCATTGTGTTATCACTCTTGAGATCTTCTCTTCTAAGCTCTCAACCTTTGAGGACTTATGTTCTCCTTGAAGTTTCTTGAGGTTCTTCTATAAATTTTTCTTATTGAGGAATATTGCATATATTGTTTGTAGATCTCTTGCATGGAAGGTGTCTTTGTTCGTTGTTTGATCTTGTGGCTCATATTTTTTCATAATTCTAACAAATTCCACCACACAATATGAGGAAATAACTCACCACTTGTATTGAAAGAAACTAATTTTAATGTTAATAACATCACACTGAAAAAAGGGAGGAAATCAATAAGAGAAATTTGACTAATTCTACTCCTTGAGAAGGATACTACATCAACCATAGCCTTGGACACTATAAGGAGAAAAAATGAAGAATTATTTTCTTACTATGAGTAAGCTAAAAAGGAATACTTTGGGTCTAGTTTTAATCCAAAGTGGGAAATCTTAGAAATTTGGGTAATGGCCCCAAATAAAAATAAGCCACAAGTTGCAGAAGCAATGTAAGAGTTAACAAGGAGCCTAATTTTCAAAAGACTATTAAATATTGCATCTCCCCAAACAACCTCTTTAGTGGTTCATACAACCATGTTTAGTGAAGCACATGCAAATAAATTGTAGGAAGACTATGATAAAATATTGGCTAATCATCTTGAGATTACTATAGAGTGCAATAATATGGAGATCCAAGAGACAAAACCAACATCATCACTAGTAAGAACTACATTGGAAACTACCTCTTCTCCAAGTTTCTTAGGAGTTTTAATGTAGGAAATGGAAACCATGCTCTCCAGACTTAATAAATTGGAGGAGAAATTGCAAGGCACCTAGGAGGAGAAGAAGGAAATAATAAATGATGTGGTGGATGATGTAATTGGCTATAGATTATCCAAAATCCTTGGAAAACTAAAAGATTCATATATGGACTATTCAACTTTTAGAGATACACATGCAAGAATAACCATGGATTAAAAAAATCTCAAGGAACTAATGGATAATGGATAGGTGGGTACCTAAGGCTACTAATTTTAAAATGATGCATAAATGTGCAAGATTTGATCCAAATATTCTAGCTAATCTTGCTCCATCAAGGAAAATAGAAAAATTATTGGTGCAAGCCTAAGCATACATGATGAAACTTGAGAAAAAAATAAAGGCCAAGTTCAAATAATTTGAGTGTATTGATATGAATTTCATGCCAAGCATACTGGATGACAATGGGGAATTAAAGTCATTAGATCAATGTAAGGCATATTTTTGGTACAATGGTTCCCACCCTTGTTGCATTTATTTGTGCAAATAATGCTATAAATATAGACTTATTTACTACAACTTTAGATAAGTCATATGCTTCAGAAACAGTTTTGGATATATTTTTAGAGAGACAAGGGAGCTGTTAGATGCAAAGTATATGAAACATATTGATAGGGTCTCAAAATTACTTTCATTCTAATGGCCATCAAAAATAATTATGTAGAATGGGATGAGAAGTATAATATATTATAGTGTTTATTTGCATCTCTATTTGTCATTAGAATTCCAATGCAACATTTTATTCAGTTGATGAAAAATTATTTTTGGAATCTCCAAAAAGGCTTTAGATTTTCAACTTTGTTGGTCCTATTTTGTCTTTTGTAGTATAATTAGCATTTTCTTCTGCGGTCTCCATTGGTTCCAAGGGAAAATTCTATTAAATTTCAATTTCTTTTAGGAATGGTGATGATAAATAATATCTTGTAATGGGCTCAGTCATATTATAAATAAGTGTGAAAGTAAAAAGTGAAATGTAAATTTAAGAAAGTCACCTGAGTCATGTGGTTGCACTTGGGAGCCTACGTGCTCACCTTTCTATGCAAATGAAATATGTTTCTTGGAAAAGGATTTGGATATGGGTTTTTCTAATTTTGGATAGGTATGTTAGTCTATTTTTGTAGTTTTTTGAAGTCCAAAATATAGATAATTGTAATTTTCTTAGTATAATAGCTTATAGCTCAATATATGGATCAAATGAATATATGCCACATTGTTATTATCTCCTTTGAATGTAACTCAATACTCTTTTGATCAATATAAATCAAGGATTATGAAGGTTTTTCTTACACATTTACTACTCATTAGTACAACCCTTCAATGTCTCCACATCCTCCAAAAGACTACCCATTACTACAACCTCACTTTTCTTTATTTCTACAACATTTACTCCTTCACTAGTCTCTACTACAATTATATCCTCTTTAAGGTAAGGGAATTTTACCTTTAAATCCCCATATTCTTTTACTAATTCTTTCATTCCTTCCAGAATACATGATTGTGTTGCAATATTCCTTTTCTTTTCTTCATCCTCTTGTTGCATATCCTTCTCTATTGCCTTTCTTCTTTTTCTTTTCTTTTTCTCTATCATCTTGGAATAACTCAATACATTATTTCTTTATTGTTGCAACCTCATTCTTTTGTTCTTTATCTTCAGTTATAATTTATTTCACCTCTTTCTCCATTCCTTTAATAAGAAATGTTCTTGGAACTCATTTATCTTCTTCATCTTTTCTACACAAAAAATTATCTATGAGAAAATGTTCATTAGAAATATAATGGGACTCAAACTTACCCATATACTTCTTTTCTCTTTTCTATGTCTTTCCTCTTTTCTTTCATTTTACTCTCGAAGGCATCTAATTTCCTAGATATTTCTGCACACCTATTCAAAATCTCAACCCTTTCTTCCTCTAACCTTCTTTCCCTTTTCTCAATAAAATAAATCTTTAAAGCCTTACCTAGGGATAAAATCACATTATTTCTCTTTTCCATAATTACACATAGTCTACAACTTGCACACATGTCTACAAGTACAAAATTATCTCACAACAATTTTAATTTTAGAGTCAATGCTCTGTACAGTTATAGGTACTCCCAAAAAAAAACTCATTCACCATCCTCTACCTATATGAGACTCTAGAAGATGCTCCTCTCAAGACTCCCTCTACCAACTTTCTACCAGTGGAGGAAGTTCATGCACCTTCTACCTACCTTTATCTCCACTGGACTATCACATCCACACAATCAATGTATCAAACCAAATGAAGGGTGGCTAACAATGCCATTATGAGGCATGGTCTTCCATCATAGGACAAATGAATTTTGTCAAATGTAAAATAAAAGACTATGATAAGAGATAACTTCAATAATAGGTAAGAAAAACCAGTGGCTAAGTTGGGGCCAATTCAATTAACAATCATAGCCTCCATATCCATAGAAAACTAGAAATTGCAAGTCTAGGTTATTCTTCCACAAAAAAGATTATAATATTTGACTCACGACCTAATTAAGAGGCAGTTTTGGAGAAAAAAAATAAAGGGGTGTGGCATGATGGTAAAGAATGACATGATGAAGAGAATAAAATTTTCAAAGGAAGGACATGCACACAATTTGGGCAAAAACTAAAGGGAAATAGAGAAAGAATAAGGGGACAAACACCATTTAAGGAGGGAACAAATTTTGCTGAAAATGGTGTGAGCATATTTTGGAATGGTCACACAATCAATGAGCATGGAATTCACATATTTGGTCATCCACAAATTGCAATCTAAGGGATGAGGTATGTTACATAGGGTAGGGAAAAGGACCCATGACCCTCCATAAATTGACACTTTAGGATTTTTTTTGGGAGGAGAAGGAATATTAGTGGTGATTTTTGGGGCTCCTTAAAATATTTCATGGTATGTATGTGTGCTAAGTGCTAGGTATGGGTTCCTTTCGAAGCCTCAAAAGATCATCATGCACAAGGAAGCATGATATGGTTTCCTTTCGAAGCTTGAGAAGATCATCATGCACAAGGAAGCATGGAGAGGGCACAAAATATAGATGAATTCCCTCCAAGAGATGTGTACAAATAGATTATAAGGATTTCATGATACTCACAAAATGGATTGTTGAGAAGGATTAAGAAATGTTCAAGGAGAAATAGGGAGAGTTTAGAATGAGTAAAAGAGGCACTTGAGAGTCTTAAAACTCTACAACTTCTTTAGCTGGAGACAAGCCCAAATTTTCATAGAGAAACCATCAAACACAAATGGCAAGAAGGGCATGAATACGGTGATGGGGAACATGGGATAATTTTTTTTTAAGGAAGTAAGGCTCAATTAAAGTAAAATTCATGCATTTGGTTGTGGAGTGGAAGGTCTTCAAGGTGCAAGGTGGAGTTGGACACTATTGTAGGTTCCTTCTTGTTCAAGTATATTTGCATGAGGTATCTAGGTTTGGAATGTTTGTGTGAATCAATTACTTTTTGATATTCATTCATGTCTGGTTGGGAACAAAGTATTCTAGAACTAAACAATAATTTCTAAAACTATTAGTCAATACATCTCTATTTATTCACCCTACTATAAGGCATAAAAAACATATACAAGGTTCCCTAAAATAGATTTTTTTATGATCTATATGACCTATTGGGATCATGGAAAGAATTAAACTATTTATTTTCGAAGGGAATCTGGAATATAAGAAAAACTTGTATGCAATTTGTGGAAGCTTAAACAAGGAACACAAATTTATTTGAAAAATGCTTGGTAGAGATGTGGTTTCTTGAAGAGCCCTAGAAGAAAATTAAGATACAATTTTTTTGTTAAAAGGCTTTAGAAACCTCTCAGCATATGAAACTAGACTTCTCATTCATGCACTTAAATTGGAGTTCTCAAAGAGGGTTGAACATCCATCATGGCAATAATAAAATGAATATATATCACATGCTAAAGTAGAAAATGTCTTTTCTAGCACCATAAACTTCATTAAACCTATGTGCAACAATAGTAAAGATGATATGCATCATCTCTCTCTTGAATGGATTCATTATAAGATAAATTTTCCCTCTTAGCCCAATTGCATGAATAATATTCGAAATCCCTTGTATTGTAGTTCCTAGTGTCTCATGGGAGGGAAAAAGTGTGGCTTAACTAAATTTGAGATTTAATTAGATTCACATGTGCTTGAGTACCATATATTGTAGATATTCACATACATGCTTGTATGTATGTGCCTAAGTTCATATATATACACTACTATGTATTTATGCTCCCACCAGGGAGTCATATTTAATGGGTCACATAATCGTTACAAGAGTAAACATATTATTCTCTATGAAAACTATGGTGGATGGGATCTCATATTTTGTATTTATAGTTTGAAATAATGGCATAGGTATTAATAAGAAAAGAATGGAAAGCCTACAAAATGATAACCCTTAGATAACTTGGAAGATATATAATGAGTATATACTTAAGATATTTTGTGGCTTGTGACAGCCCATTTTAAATATTTAATAATAACATGATTATGTGAACTTTATGGACTCGATGTTTTAGAACATGTGCATTAGTGGGGAATATTTTGATGAATTAAAAATTGGTATATATAATATTGATTTAATTGGGCCTTAAATCACTATTTTTTATATCCTTCTAAAATGTCTGAAGTAATAAATGTTCATTCCATTTTTTAATACTAAATTGTGAGGACAAACCATTGAGTTTGAAAGACCTTCATGCATAGTGTTGTATCTATTTACTTGGTAGTTATATAACAATATAAGGAATGGTGGCATCATTTAGTGGCATTACAAGAACACCTTATTAAACCTATATTTAATGTTGAAACTTGGTGATTTTGAAGATTCGTTGGTACCATAATAAATTTTTTACATGATCACAACCTCTCAAATATGATAACCTTAATATGGAAGCTATAATATGAATGAAGGAAGGATATTAGACCTATAGTGAACCAAAATATGATTGCACATACTGAATGGAAGGAAAATACTATTGAGTTTGAGTTAAGAGATAAACTCTATATATGCAACATCTCATGATACCTGATGTTGACCATGGAGGTCATATTTAGTATAAAGGGTAAGTATGAATGAATTAACTAATAAAGGAACTAGAATATTATAATAATATGGGGTGCTTCATAAGGTAAACAAAAACTAGAAGAAGAAGAATATTATTAATGGAGCTATTGGTCTAATGGATATAGTATTGCCAAGTTTCTTAAGTAGGATTCAGGCATTGACTATAACCTAAACTAGGCTCCTAAATAAAATTGATTTTCCTTCAAGGTATTTATTGATCCCTTAAGCATAAGAACTATATACATCTAAAAATAGTCACATTAAATCAAGGTTGATAATTAATTAAATATGAATTATTTAATTAATATTCTAAAGTCATCTACATATAAATAAATTTAATTATTTACTTATATCATTCACTTTCTAATTCTTCTAATTTAATTAAATTAGTATGTTTATTTATTTATTACCATTTTCCATTTTCCTCATAATTAATTAAATAAATTTTATAATTTATTTATATTAATTATCATGAGTTTGGATTTTAACTTCAAATAAAAGAATATTCTTCCAAATCCATTATTTATAATTCTTCATTCCACATTAAATTAAATATTTTAAATATTTAATTATAATCCTTTTTCATCTCTCATACATAATTAAATATGAATTATTTAACTATGGAAACTTCTAAATTCATTGTCATAAATAATTAAATAACTCAATTATTTAATTATGGATTTATCCTCAACTACTAACTAACTCCTCATAACTAAAATGCACAAATGGAAACTTTCTTTCATTTTCGAATGGAAAAGGTTGTGTAGGAGGAAACATTTCCCATCTTTTTCTCTAGCTTCCATCTTTTTCTCAAGTTTCAAATCTCTCGCCATTCATCTTGAAAGACTTTATTCCAACCGTTGATCTTTGCAAACTAGGATTTTGCCTCCAAGAATTCTATAAATACAACCTCTTTGTACTTTGAAAAGGATTTGAGATTTAGCAAATATAGCATGAGCATTATAGTTAGATTTATCCAACATTTAGCAATCTTGTTTTCTTAAGCATAGCATCTTATCTTTTATAGCATTTTAGTTTTAAATCTTACCTTAATCATATCTTATTGTAGACATCCAAATTTGACCACTTCCATATGGTCAAAATCCTATAATTTATTCGTCTAACCCATCTATATTAATTAAATGACACATTTAATTAATACCATCCCCTTTCCCTAAGGTTCCCAAAAGTATTTAATTAAATACTTTATCATTTCCATTTCCTCTCTAAATTAAATAAATCAATCAATTTATTTAATTTAGTCAATTATCTTTTTCAATTTTTAATTCATTCTTTCTCTCTCCTTGTCCCATCCTCCATAATCCTTTCACTAATCTAGGTTAATTTATTTAATCTTTAATTAGGATTAATGTCACATCCTCCATGTGTCTCCACTTGCCTCTAATCATGATTAATCAGCCTAATCACATCTTTGCACAATCCCAATCCTAATCACTTAACCTTTCTAGCATGTCCTTAAGTCAACCTTCTTGGTACTTACCTTTTTTGGGTTGACCTCTTCCTCGTGTGAATTAAAAATTCACACTTTTTCCCCCAATGCATTTGTCTTCCCCATGACATCTCATATGTCACATCTTACCAATGGCACAAAGACCCCTTTTAGGGGAATCTTATTTTACCCTTTGGTCTCTTCCAAAAAGTGAATTAAAAATTCACTTTTATTCCTCCAAGGCCATCTCCAATCCCCATGGTGACAAGGGTGGACTTTCTAAAAGTCCTCACTTGTCACTTTCAGCCCCACTTGAGGACAAGGGATTAATTTTTGTGGAGATCCTCTCTCATCCCAAGGCACTTGCAAGTACCTTGGAACCACATGACCTTTTCCATGTCACTTGTACCCTTGCCATCCCACCTTGTATTTTAGACACTTTACCTGCCACATGACAAGATGTGAGGGTTTGTGAGTCTTCAACTCACCATTGCCCTCCATCTTGGCCATGGTGGCTCAATCCAGACCATTGAATTCTCTAGAGAATTCAAATTCCTCTATAAATATCCCCCTTCTCACTCATTAAAGGGGATGGAAATATTAATAACTCTTGAGTTAGTGCATTTATACCAAACTTATTCTCTCACATCTTTCAAGCCATTTATTGCAGCCTTCTCATATTTGCATTTTCATCTTAGAATCCATTATTGCATCCAGCCACCTCTATTAGTCATACATCTACCACCATTATTGCAAGCTTATCAATCCAAATAGCACAAATCAAAGTCATATCAAGGGCCAACCAAAGGATCGATTCAAAATAAGGTATAATCGGTTTTATTTTCATCTTTCTTTGTTTTGAATCCAACTAGCCTAATCATTGAGGTGTTAGGTGTTTTTGTGCTTATCTTGCATTCTATTTCGTTTTTCTATTTTTAGATTAGTGTATTTCTCTTGATCACATTTCTAGCACGCCCGATGGGACCCACATCACGGGTCCATTGCATTAACATTTGTTTTTTTTTTAAGTTTTTCAGATTTTGACATAGAGTGGTGACCTAGGAGGGGTGGCCTTGCCCAAACAACAAACTATTTTTTCTTTTATTTTCACTATTTTTTAACCCTGTTTATTTGCAGATTCACATAAGGGTGACCTTGTCTAGGAGGGATGGCCTTTCCCAAACAACAAATTATTGCTGTTATTTTAACTTTTTCTGATCACTCTTTGTCTGTAGGTTCACAAAAGGGTGGATTTTCCCAAACAATAGACTATTTTTGTTGTTGTTTTCACTATTTCTGATCACTGTTTGTCTCCAAGTTCACAAAAGGGCGACCTTGTCCAGGAGGGGTGGCCTTGTCTAAACTATAGACTATTTTTGTTGTTTTCTTCATTGTTTCTAATTACTGTTTGTCTCCAAGTTCATATAAGGGTGAACTTTCCCAAGAGGGGCGACCTTAACCAAACAACATACTGTTTTGGTTGTTGTCTTCACTATTTTTGGCCCATGTTTGTTTGCAGGTTCATAAAGGGGTGGCCACACCCAAAAGACAAAATCTGCTTGTCAAAGACATGAAACAAAACTACTGAGAATTGTATTGCAGGTGGAGAAAGTGTGTTTAACTTGTCTTGCTCTTTCATTTTCTTTAAACTAGGAACATAGGACTAATTAAAGGGTCAAATAATCTTCTTGATGTGTCTAAAAGTGGGCTATTGACGTATCCAATCCCCTTGTGCCATTTGGAAATCCTAGGTGAAGATAAATCATAGCTCACTTAGTCCTTTTTTATCCCTTTTTCATTTTATTAGTGGGACCTTCTTGGGGATTTCATCACACCAAGGGACAATCCCAACCACACATACTAGTGAGGTATATAAAGGGGGGAGGCAAAAGCTATACCTCAATCTAATAACATCATAATTTTTAGAAAATCGAAGCTAGGGTGATACCTAGATATACGTGAAGAGTTGGTGTGAGCTCCCAGTCTCTCATTGGTTGCTCCTAACTCACGCTTGTGATGGATTGGTGTTCATGGTTTGGGCCCCACGTATAGTTCGTATATCAGGAGTGCCCTTAGCAACCTTGTTCAGCCTAGATAGAGAAACGTGTTGACCATACCCTTAACACTAGAACTAGGCTTGTGTTGCTTGAAGTCTTTTCTTGTTAAAAACCAGTACTTGTGAGTCAGTTTTGGCCTTTTACTTATTGTTTTTATCCTTTGCCATCACTATTTTTGACTAAGTTAGGTTCAGACCAGTACACAAAGGGGTGGTTGTGCCCAACACAAAGGGGTAGTTGTTCCCAACATAAAGGGGTGACCACGCCCAACAGAAAGGGGTGGCCTTGTCCTAAAGCGGTGACCTTTCCCCTCGAGAAACCTTTTTCAAGTGTTATTCCCTCGTCTGGGGTACCCGTTTACCTATCCCAACCATCTGTTCGTCCATTCCGGATATCTATTTGCTCATTTTGAACATCGTTTCCTCTTTCCAACTAGTTGTTAACCCATTGCAAGAAGCCTTTCACCTATTTTGGCAACCTGTTTGTCCATTTTGAGTGTTGTTCCCTCATTTGGGGTACCCGTTTACCCCTCTCGACCATCCGTCCATCCATTTTGAATATTCGTTCACCCATTCCAAGTGGTCGTTTCCTCATTTCGAATATCCATCAATATTTTATGAAAGTGTTTGTTTCATCGAACAAACCACATAGGTGCTTCGTAGAACATCAATAGAGTCCATATCTATCATCAAATCATCCATCCAAATCATCTAGACTTTATTTTAAGGGTTTTGATTTTTATGTAGAAATTTTTGGAGGCCATAAATTTTGGCTCGGGTGTTCGATTGAGCTTAAATTTTATAGGTGGTTGCGTTATGAGGTGGCATGTGGATTCCCAACTAAACCTAATTTTGATTGATCCCATTTCAACACATTTTTGAAGCCTCAAACTTTCATCTTGACCCTCAAAATCACAATTTAGTGTTTTTTTTCCAATTTTTGGAAAATCATTTTCGTTAATAACTTAGAATGCATGTCTCAGATTTGGGATGTTAGTTGGAAATTCATCCTATCTTAGTTTTGGGTATTTTTTGGGAAAAAATGGACTCTGAAAGGTATGCCTATGAAGTTTCCTAAAATGGTAAAATTTGACAATTTTTGAAAACTTCCAAATTTGGAAAAAATCTGATTGTCCACTTATGTCCTCTAGTCAAAACCCTTGAAATTGGTTTAGAATCAATCCTATCATATCATTTGATCTTGTCTCCCGAATTTGAGATTTCATCTAATCCCCATTTGATCTTCCAATCCATCCTATTTCTCTATCCATCATCTATTATTTCTAGCTAATCTATATCCATCATGAATCTATATCCCCCTCTCGCATGACCAATAATAGTAGTCAAGGGGAATCCTAGATACATTGATGATGATGATGAAATCCTTGTTGATCATGAAGAGTGTAATATAGATCCCCTTGATGCTATCATTGCTAGCAAGCTTTCTGCAACTGCCCCCCAAAATCCAACGACTTTTCCAAACTATCCCCCCATGCCTTATCTGCATCTACTAATAGTCCTTATGCTACCCTTGACAAGGGATATCTAGTATCCTCACTATCTACATATTCATCATGTTCTCCCTCTCAACCTCTATCCTATCCAACATCCACATCCTCTTATCCTTATCATCATCAAAAATCCCAATACCTCTACCTTAATCCCACATCCCAATCTTCCCATCCTAATCCAACATTCGCATCTTCCTATCATAATCCACCATCCCAATATTCTTTCTATCCTAATCCACCATCTCAATCTTCCTATCCTCATCCATTACCCATATCCTCCTATGCCAATTGACCATCGATGTCCCCCTATGGTAATCCACCACCTCAATCTTCATGTTCTAATCCAACATCCACACCCTCCTATCACAATCCCCCATCCAAATATCCTTACCTTAATTCTATATCTTTCCATCCTAATCATCCATCCATGTCCTCCTATGAGAATCTGCCACCCATATCTCCCCATATCTCCCCATCCTAATCCATCACCCATATCTTCCTACTATTATACATCACCCCAATCTACCATCCACATATTCCTACTATTACCCACCATCCCAATCTTCCCAACCTAATCTAGCATCCACATACTCCTATCTTAATTCATCATCTGCATCCTCTTACATCTTCCCCCTTTACCACATTATATATTAATCATCCCTCTAATCCTAATCCACCAATCCCTAACCCTAATCATCCATCTAATCCCATCCACTCATCTAATCCTAATCCACTAATCCCTAATCATATTCCTCCACCCATCCATACTCCTTTATCCATTCCCATCACCCTACCTAATCTTGCATCCCTTCCAAATTTCATCCAAGGACTCATGATAGAAGAGACATCCCCAGATTCGCATCTTGACATTGTGAAACAATGCCCTCCCACTCTATCTTGTATAGTCATTAGTGATGAGGCCATCCTCCATCCTACACCTATCACTCCCATTACCATTCCTAACACCGTCCAAATGGTTGAGCCTATCAAACCCATCAAATCGATTGAATCCCCATCTTCTATTGCTAGTTCCACCCAATCTATTGGAAACATCCAATCCCCTCCTTCTAGTCCTAATATTACCGAACTTCCATCCCATGACTTTCATGAATCCTCCATCCTCCATCCCCACCACTTGAGAAGTCCCTCCAACACTCCTCCCTCATCATGCCTCCTACACAGGTTGAGCCATGCCAAGAGCTTGATCCAAAGCATACCAACATATCCCCTCCTCCAAATCCAAATCCTACCATCCCATATACTCCATCCCAATATCATAGTCATCCATCCAATCCATCTCATGATCCCTCTCCTCAACCAAATCCTGGTCCTACCATATCATCTACCTCATCTCAAGATCACATTAGCTTGCCCACTCCATCCAATGATCCACTTTGTATCCATGATCCCCTCACTCCATATCATGAGCCTTTATTCTCCATTACCATAGATCTAACTCTTGTCATATTGCCTAATCCCACTCCCGATCCTCTATCACTTCCTCCTCCAAATCAAGATGTTGCTATCCCACAATATCTATCTCATGGTCCTCCATCATCGCCTTGCCCCATCACCCCAACACCACTTTTGTATCACCTTGGTAACATTGCATGTGTCCACGGTGGTCTTCTTGTGGAAGAAAAACAAAGTGTAGGCACCACCCTTCATCATCCATTTGCTAATTCACTCGCATCATGCTTCCAAAAGAATAAGCATCCTACCATAGATCACATTCTTGAGAACATGAACTATCATGGAAAAGGTTTAGGCCTTCATGAGCAAGGTATTTTAGAGCCCATCCAGGTCAAAGAACATCTAGGTGCACACAGTCTTGGATGTATTTCCAAAAATCACAATCCAAAAATTTTGGTACAACCTTCATGCTCGTCCATCCACCATCTCTCATCCTCCATCTACTACATCTATTTTGGGCCCTTAAATACCTCCATCTACCATAATACACGCCCCATATATATCTCACATCCTCCATCCACACACCATCATCAAAAGCCTACCTCTATCACACCATCACATCATCCATCTCCCATACCCATTCCATTTCTACTACAAGAAATTTGGATGCCAAAGCAAAAATGTATAAATCCAAACATCCACATGAATCTAAACCTCCTCATGTCCCCTTCAAAAGACATGTTGCAGAAAAGAAAAATAAAATCCAAAATCCAAATCAATCCAAATGGCCACAGAGGCCCACTAAAGCAAAATCAAAACCATGTGGATTCCCAAGAAAAAAAAGGCCATGCCTTCAAATGAGAAATCCCTACAAACATCCAAAGTTTCTTATCCCAAAGTTAATTATTTGCATCGTCCATCTCCTAAATTTGTTTTGGGTCCTTATGTCCCAAAATTAACTATCCCAATTCTTCCATTATCACCACATTCTCCATCCATCAACCCTCCTATATTCTCACATCCACCATCACATGTGCCAATGTTGGTCCTGAACACAGTCCCCCATCACATATCCACTCCATCATTCCATCCATACACTTTCCAACATCCCATCCACTATCCCCCATATCTCCCCCATCAAATCCCTTTGATCCATCCTCTTGCATAATCCGTCCATCCTAATAAGGTTGTACCAACATCCAATAGTCTCTTTACACATGGGTACTTTTTACCTCATATGGAACTTAAATCTTGAGACCTTCATCCATCCACCTTATCATATGTCTTTCAACTCTTTCTATATCCATCTCCATTTATATTTCCATCCACAAAGTCTGAAAAGGTCAAAAAACTAAAAAGAGAAAAGAGAAATCGAGAAAAACTAAAGAAGAAAAAAAAGAAAATAGTAAAGAGAAAATAATTTGTCCAATGGTGAAAAATTGGCAAAAAAGCGCCTTGGATAAGTAGCATGATGAAAACCTAGAAAACAAGCATCATGCATAAATCCCCCATCTATTCTACAATTGGGGGTAGCATCAACTTACGCATTCCTTTCCTCCATCTCCTACATCTTCCTATCTTCCACATCCTATCTACCATATTCCTATATACATGCTTTGGACATCTCTTGGCATACATTCCCCTCATTAATTTTTCACCATATGCTTCATCATCCATCCATCATGCCAACACCCATATCCCTTCCTTACCCATATCTCCTATCTATGTTCATCTCACTCTCTTTAATCCACCCATCCTACTATCCCTCTTGCCTCGTCACGCATGACACATCTAGAGTGAGGGCATCTCGTTATTTGCAATAGAGTCCTTGGAGACATTATCTATCCATCCTTCCAAGTAATTCTTTCCATCTCCCCATCATCTCCATATTTACCTCCCCATCCATTTATTCATTCTGTAATCCCTTCCATCTACCAAATATTTATCTTCCTATACTCTGATCCACTAGTCCTTTCATCCTTATCTCCCCATCCATCTATCTAAACATCCTGATCCTTATCCATCTATCCACATATCCTAGCATCTTCCTATCTACCCATCTTTCTCAATCCATCCATTTATCTCTCCTTTCCTCCCATCTTATAATCCCTTATCATTGGTATCAAGCTATAGGCTTCCCTCATGCAATCCAATGCCATACATTACCCTATCATAATTCCTATCTATTCCTCACATCTTCTTACTATCCTATTACTCTTGATCACTCATCTATCCATCATATCATCCTCCCAATTCATCTTCTAATGATGAGAATAACTATCCCATCCCTGAGCTTCCCATAACCCACATCCCATATATTAACCATCCTATCCACATGGCCTATCTTGGCTCATCATATCAAGTCCATCAGTGTATTTGTTTAACATGTTAATCTCATCATCCCTTATCCATTTTATGTAGTTGGTCTTGTGTCGAACTACGTTACCCCTACGCTTTCTTGTAGGCAAGGTCGATCATTCGATCTGACCTCGGGGTTCTATCTTTTGTTTATCTTGTCATATTCCATCATTTTTCTTTGTCCTTGTGTCAAAACACATTTCCCCTATGCTTTCACGTAGGCAAGGTCGGTGATTTGATCTGGCCCCAGGGCATTTTTCCATCCAATCTACATTTTTCCATCAAGGTCTCCATTGACCTCTTTCCACTTTTATCCATGATATTTTCTTGAACTACGAGGGCTTTGTGCTTTCACATAGGCAAGGTTGATCTTTGATCAACCCTCAAGCCCCTAGGTCTTTAGGGTTTTGTTGTCTTGGGTCTTGTCATCCTATCATCTTTTTGTCTTGTTGTGTTATCAACTATGTCCCTATCATCGTTGGTGCTTCCAAAATAAAAGTCACTAGTATCACGAGATCTAATTAGTTTCGAGTATACTGAGTCATGTCGATCCTTAGTATCTATCTCTGGTCTCAAATGAATGTATCCTTCCTAAAATACTGCATCAACCCCATCCATCATCTTGATCCTATGGCAAAGGATGTTTTGAAATTGATTGCGATATTTTGATGCTTTTGATATTTTTTTTATCATTTGAGCTCCTTATCATCACTTGTCAAAGCCGCCATGATCTATCATATTATGGTGTGTTTTGACTAGTTAACATAGGTGCATATCTTCATCTTTGTTTGTTGTTGTCTTCTTGGTTGTCCCATGTAGTGCCCACCAGGACCCCTGAGGTCCTGCATTACATTGGGGTATCCTCGTGTGCTTGTGGTTATCCCAATACCTGACCTTACCAAAGTCATCATGACTTTGAGGAATTTGGATAGCCTTTTTTTTTTTTGTGTTTGTGTATGCATTAGACACTAATATGCCTTGGTTCCACATACCATGGTACCTAGTGTCTTATGCTATAGAAAAAATCAGTGCTCCGAAAATGGAAAATTGAATTGCATTATATCTTTCCCTCCATCATGTGCATTTATTTTAGCCATCTCATATCTCCATCCAATCCTAATCCATTCGATCTAGCACAAATCATATAATCACATATTTGGTCTTGTTCCTAGCCTTGTTGCAAGACTTGACCGAATCATCATCATCATCATCATTATCAAGATGTATCTTTCCCTATCCTTTTGTGTTTTTTTAGGATGTATCCTTCCCTCATCAACACTATCATCATCATCAGTGGGATGTATCCTTCCCTATCCTTTTGTTGTTTTGGGATGTACCCTTCCCTCATCAATAACACTCTCATCGGGATGTATCCTTCCCTTATCAATAACACTCCATCGATCATCAGTACATCCTAGCTTGAGCTTGACTGGGGCAACACCATATTTTTCCTGGAATCCATTTGCACTTTTCTTTATCTCTTCATATCATCATCCTCTCTCATCCATCACTTTTCATCATATTCCCCACATACCCTTGCATCATCTCATCCATTTCGAGATCACACTCATGTTCTCTTCAACCTGCATGTCCTCTCAAGGGGGCATCCTAATCTCTAATATTCATCTTCACTCCCATCATCTTTCCTCCTAATCACTCCTCAAATGATCAGGGCATCTTCATTAATCTAACCATCTTCTTCTAGGTGCTATGTTTTAATTTTCTTTGAAATGATGCTACTTCGTAGCACCATCTCAAAGAAGGGAAAAATGTAGAAATCCAAATTTGACCACTTCCATATGGTCAAAATCTTATCATTTATTCGTCTAACCCGTCTATATTAATTAAATGACACATTTAATTAATATTATCCCCTTTCCCTAAGGTTCTCGAAGGTATTTAATTAAATACTTTATCCTTTTCCATTTCCTCTCTAAATTAAATAAGTCAATCAATTTATTTAATTTTGTCAATTATCATTTTCAAATTTTAATTCATTCTTTCTCTCTCCTTGTGCCATCCTCCTTAATCCTTTCACTAATCTGGTTAAATTTATTTAATCCTTCATTAAGATGTTCATATACTTAATTAGGATTAATGTTACATCCTCCATGTGTCTCCACTTGCCTCTAATCATCATTAATTAGCCTAATCACTTGTTTGCACAATCCTAATCCTAATCACTTACCCTTTCTAGCATGTCCTTAAGTCAACCTTCTTGGTACTTACCTTTTTTGCGTTGACCTCTTCCCCATGTGAATTAAAAATTCACACTTATTCCCCCCATGCATTTTTTTCCCCCATGACATCTCATATGTCACATCGTACCCATGGGACAAAGACCCCTTTTAGGGGAATCTTGTTTTACCCTTTGGTCTCTTCCAAAAAGTGAATTAAAAATTCACTTTTATTCCTCCAAGGCCATTTCCAATCCCCATGGTGACAAGGGTGGACTTTTTAAAAGTCCTCACTTGTCACTTTCAGCCCCACTTGGGGACAAGTGATTACTTCTTGTGGAGATCCTCTCTCATCCCAAGGTACTTGCAAGTACCTTGGGACCACATGGCATTTTCCATGTCACTTGTACCCTTTCCATCTCACCTTGTCCTTTGGACACTTCACCCACCACATGGCAATATGTGAGGGCTTGTGAGTCCTCAACTCACCATAGCCCTCCATCTTGGCCATGGTAGCTCAATCCAGACCATTGAATTCTCTAGAGAATTCAAATTCCTCTATAAATACCCCCCTTATCACTCATTAAAGGGGCTGGAAATCATAAGAACTCTTGAGTTAGTGCATTCATACCAAACTTATTCTCTCAAGCCTTTAAAACCATCTTAAGACATTTATTGCAGCCTTCTAGTATTTGCATTTTCATCTTAGAATCCATTATTGCATCCACACACCTCCATTAGTCATACATCTACCAGCATTATTGCAAGTTTATCAATCCAGGGAGCACACATCAAATTGATATCAAGGGCCAACCAAAGGATCGATTTAAGATAAGGTATAATCAGTTTTATTTTCATCTTTATTTCTTTTGAATCCAAATAGGCTAATCATTGAGGTGTTAGGTTTTTTTGTGCTTATCTTTCATTCTAATTTGTTTTGCATTTTTAGATTAGCATATTTCTGTTGATCACACTTACCCTCTAGTAATAGAAATGCATGTTGCATAATATCATTCTCTAAGTTGTCATTCTACCAAGCTTCTACTTAAACCAATTGAGAGCCAACAACTTACATCGAATCTTTGGAGATAGAGAACAATGGGATGTCTCTGAACAAGATGTTGTGTTGAGTGTTTGTTTATCTTTTCACTTTAATTTCTTTAATATAATTTCAAATTTCTTTATTTATTTATCCTCTTAATTACTGCACATATTCACACACACATTTTTGGCATCCACTGTGGGGCCCTTGCCCCATTTTTAATTTTTTTATTACAGGTTTTCTGACAGGTTATAGACTGGACTCACAATTTATCACATACAAGATACGTTTTAGCGCATATGATGCCTATTTCAATGCATTTCCACTCTGTTTTAGTGCATATATGTGTTCTTCTAGTGCATTTATGCTTTGTTCTAGCACATTCCTATATTTCTTTTAGCACATTTATGATTTGTTTTAGCACATTTAGGTTTTCTTTTAGTGCATCCAAGGGAGTCAAATTTAATCTTGAATTTGTGTCCATGGACAAATATTAATACTTTCTGTATAAGGTTAAAATGAAGCAATCCTAGGGTAGACATTTAAATCTAAAATGAACCAATCCTACAATAATCACCAAACAATTGATTTATCTTGGTTAAAATGAATCCCATGTCTTTTGTGAAGAAACATCTTCACTTAGCTTAGAAATTTTTTCATTTGGGATAAAAAATTGAACAAAATTGTTTGTTGTGATTGTCAGGTGATAGGCCTATGCTCTCCCCTTAGCTGGGTGATAAAAAATGATAGAATCATCTTTTCATTTCATGTATTTCATGCTTTACTAAAATCCTTTAGCAGGCCTTTTCTTGTGGGAAAAAATACTCACCCAAGAGGAACGACCTAAGTGGGAGCCCCTAAAGCTAAGGATTCCAACTCACTCTAATCAAAAGTGAGCTGTTGATGAAAATCCACTTGATAGTAGTGTGCAAGATAGCCATACCCAAAGCCTTTGTTCTAAAGGTTGGGAGGTCTCTTGAGGGAGTATATCATTTCCCGCACTAAACTAAAACACTAAATATAAACCTTAGTGTAGAAGCCAACCGTGTTAGTAACCAAACATTATAATACTCACAGTGCAAGCGATAAGAAGAATTTTCCCCCAAGACACTCACCATATAATTTCTATGAACCATTTTCTCAAGGGATTAAGAAATCTAACTTTGATTACGCACCTAGAAAAGATAAAAACACGGGCGCCCTCTAGGGGGTCACACAACTATGTGAGTCGATGCAATTCTAAGATATGGGTTGTGATTATTGTGATGACCTTTTTGATAATTAAGAGTAAGTTTATCTATTTTTTTTGTTTTGTTCAATACCTGTGGAAATTTCGAAGAACATACACTCATTGTTAGATTTTAGGACTTTAAAAATAATTTTTTTCTACTGTATGCCATGTTTTTCAAACATTAAATTAGATAAAGATCATCCAATCTAGAAAACTATCAAAACATGTTTTTTTCAGTGCATTGATTGGATATTTTAGTGCATCTCTGCTCTGTTCTAGTGCATCCCTGCTCTATTCTAATGCATCCCTACTTTGTTTTAGTGCATTTATGCTTTGTTATAGTGCATATATGTTATGTTTCAATGCATCCATGCAACAGTCCAACACATTGATTTGATCTTTTAGCGCATTCATCAAAAAATTTAGCGCATCCATTGAACAGAGTAGCACATCTGTTTTCTGAGTCAAAAGAGATTTTTTGACGTAATTGGCCATCAAGTCTAGTCCTTTTCTATGCTCAAGGTTTGGAAATCTACAAACTTTGTTAAGAAATCCCTTGAGAAAAGGATCAAGAATCCAAAAGGTCCCTTAGTTACAAGAAGTTGTTAAAAAGGAGACAATTTTTATACCAAAGTCAGAAAGTTTTGCTTGAGCATCGAAATTTCATTCATCAATATCATGACTTTGCTAGGGGTTTTACTAAAAAAATTTCTTTAGATCCATTATCTCCATAAGCTTTCTTTCAATGAAGAGCTCTTTCACAAAGGCATAATCATAGTCAACCCATTCATCCTTCTTTCATTTCACAGCTTGCAATTCAATATTCCAATCATCCTGATCAAGTGTTGTAATAGAGAACTTGGAAGCATTAGGTTCTTTTTTCAAATTCCTTATTTTCTCAAACTAAGATCAAAACATCACAAAGTCCATCATCATATCCTTTTTCGATTTCTAGTTTAATTCCCATAACATGATCATCATCCTTCCAACTAGGGAATCACAAGCTAAAAATTAGAAATTTCTTTAGTCATATCAATACAATCCTCATTCTATTCTGACTAAGATATCCAAAAAATTGCACTCTCCCATTTGTGATCAAAGTTAGTAAAAATTTGGTATAATCTTATGCTTGTTCTCACAAGATCTCGAAAACACATAAAAGAGGATGAAAGGGAAAATCCACTTTGCAACATGGGTGATAGGGAAGAAAATCCTTTTCACAAGATTCACATTGGGAATAATTCAAGTAATGATGAAGTAACGAAAGAAATCCTTCAAGAAGTTGAGCAAGATCTACAATTCCATACTCTCTTGGACAATATTTTAGAGAGGGGAAAAGAAAGATACTTTCTCTTGTTAGCAAACCAAGGAGCTAAGATACCCTCTGATTTTGATACTGAGAAAATTAGAGAAGATCTTGAAACCCCTTTAAATGATTTTAGTGCTCTTACTCAACAAATAAGAGCACTACAAGGAAAAATCAAAGAGATACAAGGAGGAACAACCATGAAATATATTTTGGAAGATATTTGGCTATATCCATTAGATAGGAATCTCAACATGATTCCTTTTCTAAATCATTGTGAGATCCCAAAATTTGATAGATACAATGGAAAAATGGATCCCATTGATCATGTGAGAGACTTTTGAAAATGAGCCTAGAGTTTTCTAATGAAGATACATACCTGATGTGATTATTTCCACAGAGTCTAGGAGGACAATCCATGGAGTGTCTTTCCAAATTCACTCCCCCCATCAAAATATTTGAGGAGTTAATCAATAAATTCATATCTCAATACTCCTATGATATACAACATCAAATAACCATGCTTGATTTGTGCAAAGTGAAGCAAAAGACTAGGGAACCCTTCATCACATTCCTGCAAAGATCGAGAAGGTTATTTGCAAGATATTGCTATTCCTAAAAAGGAAAAGATGGAAATCTTTATTGATAATATAAATCAAGATGAGTTATAGGCTCAATCTTCATTTTCCTCAATCATTTGAGAAATTGATTGAAAACATAATCACCATCGAAGGAGCCTTAGTCAAGAGAGGAGTTCTAAAGCTTGACAAAGATGGTCCAAATTTGTATAATCATAACAACAACAATGATAAATCAAGGTTTTGGACTAGAAATAAGAATTTTGTAAATTATGGGGTAAAAGATGCCAACAATGTGAAAGAAAAGCCAACAATTCTCAATGTATCAGGTATTCAACACAACAACAACAATCCTAGAAATTCCACTAACCAAGGCAATAACAATTCCAATCAGGGAAACAACACTAATCAAGGAATTATGGCCAATAATCATGGTAATTTCAATAATAATCTCGGAAAAAATCAAAATTCAAATGCACCCAAATCACAATTCTTCTCAAATCAATGGATTTGTACCCCCTTGGGCCAGTCTCGTGAATCAATTGTCAAAGATCTTTTGAATCAAAATTCCATCACATTGCCACCTCAGAGAGATTATGAGCCATGTTTCAAACCACCGTCATGGAATGACTTGTATTATTGCAATTATGATAGATGCAAGGGTCATAGGATAAATAATTGCCAAGGTTTGAAAATTTTGGTCTAGGATTTGATAAAAAATGGCACCATAACTGTCGAGGGACATAATTCCAACGAGGATCATCAGGAATTCAAGGATCTTCTCCCCAATTATCAAAAAGGGGAATCTTCAGGTGACAAAGGAAAAAATATAAATCATTTCTATTAAACCACCATCAATCATATCTACACTGATGACCAACAAGTCAATGTCATCAAAGTCAAAGGAAATAAAGAGTATCAAGAAGTTAATACAACAACAAGGGGACATGCCAAAATTATTATAAACGGATGTTTATCCAAATCAACTATCCCCCCTCCAAGGCAGTACAATTTTGTTGATCAACTTCAGAAGACATTGACTCGAATTTCTATCTTGGAGCTTCTCAAAATATCATCAGCACACAAGAACATTTTGGAGAAGGCTCTTGTGGACACAACCGTATCTCCTGATCTGGATATCAAAAAATTTCAAGCCATGGTGGGACACTTGTCCTCAACCACATGCCTATCCTTTTCTAAGAAGGATGATGCCTCTATGACTCATCCCCATAATTCATCAATTTATCTAGAGGTCTTGGTTCATAAAACCTGAATTAGACATGTCTTAATAGATGGGGGAGCCAGTCTAAATATTTTGTAGTTTAAAATTAGTTCTTGCCTTAGGGTATTCTAAAGAGTATATTGATCCGAGGAGAAAAATAACAATCAAAGCATATGATGATGAGGAACGATCTTATAAAGGCCTCATCATGCTACCTATCAGAGTGGGACCTATTGTAAAGAACACTTTTTGTCAAGTTTTGGATTGAGACTTATCTTATAACATACTTTTGGGTCACCCATGGATCCATGAGATGCAAGCGATTCTCTCGAATTATCATCAATGTTTGAAATTTCCATATGACGGATAAGAAATAACCATACCAGCAGACAATAACAACATTCAAATTTTTTCTAACTTTAGAGAAACTCAGGACACCTTTGTCCCACATAATAGAGAGGCTCTAATGGTTTTTTCTTCTAAACACAGTGATCAAACAAGGGAATTGATAAATAATTTTGATACAAAGCTACACTTAAAGGATAATGGGGTGGGAGAATATTCACTATGTCTCTCTAACCTACCTATCTCTCCAAGGTCTCATGGTCAACCTACAACCTCCACACATCAAGCTACAATGACTTCCATGTCAGAAACACAAGATTCAGTTCCCATCACCAAATTTAATGGAAGATTCATCCAAGAAAACACCCAAGAAAATGAAGCTGAAGATAGAGCTATTCTCGATTGTCTTTATAAAGATGAAGATGAATCCGTCCAACATGTCAAATTACCTACTGAGCAATATGGGAAGGGTTATACAATAATGCAATGAATGGGTTATGTTGGAACTGGCCCCATAGGCAAGAGAAAATAAGGAATTGTTGAACCTATCCAACTTGAAAAAACACATCCAAAAGATAAAACCAGAATTGGATATGATGAAGATGCAAAAGAAGTGGTTCAAAAGAAATCCAATGAAGAGATAGCTGAGATGATTATGAGATTACAGTATAAATTTGACACTAATTCCAATGAGTATGAATGGGATACCATTTATAATGAGGAATTCTGGAGAGACAAATAGGTGTTTGTTATACAAAAATATACACCCATGCTCACACAAGAGGAAAGCTCAAGGCCTCCACTTGACTACGTACTTCAAAGTGATCATGACTCGAGTGATGATGATTCGATTCAAAGTGAGACAGATAATCAACATGAGGATACCATCATAGATCTTCCCCATAGCAAGAATGATATCTATGTCATGAATTTAACAGTCAGTGACCTTACCCAACCAAATAATCCCTTGCCCTTGGTCTATCCCAAGCTCATTGAGTGGGAACAAACTGAACCAATAGATATCCCAATCTTCCCCGATGACGAAACCATTGTAAATTTTCTTTGTTCATCTAACTCAGAAACAAGTTCCACTAGTGAATCACATGATCAAAATCTCAGTCAAGAGAGTGCCAAGTTTTTCAGCTACAAAATTAACAATATCAAAGATAGATCTAATGGTGAAAACCTAAAAAAATGCAGTATTAGATCATGAAAAGAGAAAAATAAAGAGCATATCTAACGGTGAAAACCTTTGAAAGGCACTAGAAGATGGGAAACTTGACACTCTCCCTGAGCACTATTAGGAAAGATCTTCTATTTTGACAGAACCTACAAAAACAATCAATATTGGCACTATTGAACAACTAAAGATCCTACAACTTGTTGCATTACTGACAGAGGAAGAAGTTCCAAAATTCACAGAATTCCTAAAGAATAATCAAGTCAACTTCACATGGTCATACACAAATATGCCTAGATTAGACTCAAATCTTATCATGCATCATTTGTCCATCATGCCAGGGTCAAAACCTGTGAAACAAAAGCTCAAAAAGATGCACCCACATGTTGCATTACTAGTCAAAGAGGAATTAAAGAAGTTGTTGGATGTAGGATTCATTCGGTCTATTGACTACACATAATGAATCTCCAATGTTGTACCTGTGTCAAAACCAGATGGACAAATTAAAATCTGTATGAATTTTAGGGATCTAAATAAAGCATGTCCAAAAGATGATTTTCCTCTGCCAAACATTGACACGATTGTGGATTTGACAATTGGGCATGTTATGTATTCACTGATGGATGGATTTTCTAGGTATAATCAGATAAAAATTTCACCTTAAGATCAAGAGAAGATCACATTCACATGTCCCTGGGTACATATTGTTGGAATGTAATGTCATTCAACCTCAAAAATGCAAGAGCTACATATCAACAAGCAATGACTACAATTTTTCATGACATGATGCACACATTCATGGAGGATTATGTAGATGATCTCTTAGAAAAATCAAACACAAGGGAGGGACATCTAGATATCTTATCTAATATTTTTGTCAGAATGGAAAAATTTAAGGTCAAACTCAATCCCAAGATACGTGTCTTTGGGGTAAAATCGGAAAAGCTCCTAGGCTATATTGTATCTAAAAAAGGAATCAAAGTGGATCTAGAGAAGGTCCAAGACATCCTATAGATGCCACTACCAAGGAACATCAGTTAACTACGGTCATTACAAGGATAACTACAATCCATCAAGAGATTCATCGCACAACTGGCAGGCAAGATTTTGTCATTCATGCATCTCTTGCATAAAAATTTCCCATTCAAATGGGAATACAAGTGAGAAACAACATTTGACCAAATCAAGCATTATGTAATGCCCCGCCGTGCTAACCCCAAAGGACAACCTGAACTAACAAATTTTTGCACAATTTTTTTTTTAAAGGAGAACATTACACTAGATTCACATATTACATGTAAAAAAATTAAGCAATTACACTATCAAGTATGTCCATTGGGGTACACATGATGACATTACGAAACCTATAATCATATCATTTCATTAATGAATGAACCAAGATTACATTATCCACCATCAATAAGAAACAACCACATATGATATTTCAACGTAACACGATTAACTTAATTCTGATAACCATATCATACTATTATCCTAAGAACTCAATGGAGAATGATTCCATAGATACAACACATTGAATAAAAGCTAGAGAAAATCATCAACCACATAAGGTTTACAAAGTGCATAATACAGTACATCCATTTCATTTTATTACATCGTTTAAGAATTGCAATAATACAAAAGTGATCCCCAACATGAATAGGAAACATACAATATCATAGGGTAATACAACTAAAAAGAAGAATACAATTATTAAGACTAGATCCATCTACAACACAAATATCAAGTCACTGCAAGTGGCACAAATCTCCACATCTCGATCCTCGATTGGGGACTCAATGAGGTGCATAGCACATTCCACCCGACCATGTGGACCCGAAGGCCCACCCCTCATGCTAGGAGTTGACAAGAAAGACCCTCAACCAAAAACAATCAAATGAACAATGGCTAACAAGGCTTCATGACAATAAACAACAAAAAACATAAGAACATCTACTTCCAGAGGTACAAGTACAACGAGGGGAAAACGACAAACACACAAGGTTGCTAGAGGGTGGAGTGTCATCACATAAGCTCGACATGGATTACCCAATACAAATCTTCATAGGTTAATGACCCCCCCCTACTAAGAACAAAAGAATCATAATAAAAAATGGGGGCAAGCCAGCTTGTATAAAATAACCAAGCCAGAAAGTAAATACATCAAGTGAGGCATGCATAATCTCATGCTAGAATTCCAACTTCCAAGTGCAAGACTAAACCCACCAAAATCAAAATGAGTGTAAGAGCAACTATTCACAAAACCAAAATGGAAACCAACTAAGAAGCAACATATTCTTTCCCCTCCTCTAGAAGCCCAAGAAGAACGACTAACCAAAAACCCACAAATGAGGGTAAAACGAAGCAACACGGTTCCAACACAAAACTTTGACATATAAAATCCCCTCAAGACAAATCAAATCAAGAGGAAACCCATCAATTTGGAACCATCAAAACATACTTAACTCCCACTAACATATTCAAGGTACTAGCTATCAAGGAACACTAACATGATCACTTACTCGACTAATTTATAACAAGCATTCAAGTAACCAACATTTTCATGAAATCAACAGATCATCCAATAAATGATTATAAACAAAACCACTTTCAAAAGAATAATCTATCAATACCTAATTATCCATTTTCATAAACTAATTCTCTTAAATTATATCTTTGTAGCAATAAATAAATTTAATTGAACACCATCAAGAATATTTAACTTTAACAATTTACAAACTGATTTCTTTAAATTGTAAGCCTGATTTGAACATCTATATTTATACGGTTATATATAAATAACACTTAATTTAATCTTTTCATCTTTTCAAGAAAACAATACACAACATCATAACTATATATATAAATTTAAATTAACTTACCAAAACACATTCAAGTAGCTATTTCAAGACACTTTCAAAAACAATCAGTTTACATTTAATTCATCTGCTCATTATAAAAATATATAAAATAATTAAAGAACGCATATTCCAATCAAACTATTTACAATATATTTTAAAATCATTTAAAACAATTAAAGAAACTATATATATACATATTTTGTACATGGCTAAATATTCCCTAAACACCAACAAACTTTTTTTTTTTAATTACACTTCTTTAAATATAAAGCTCAATTATATAAAATCTCTCACCTAGTAACTTTCAGATTATTAAATAATCAAAAAATCACAAGCTTTTATTTCGTTTACCTCAAAATAATTCAAATTAAAATATAATCTATACATTTGTTATTTTCAAATCATAAATTTAATTAAAATATAACATATACATTTGCTTACCTCTACTAAATAAATTTAATTAAAAAAAAATCATATCACAGATCTAACATTAAAAATTTGTAAATAAATTTAATTTTAAATAAACTTGTAATTAGATCTAATTTTAATTTTAAATATACTTGAAAATAAATCTAATTTTAAATACACTTGAAAATAAAACTAAATTTTAACTTTCAATTATTGAAACAATACACACAACTATGTAGGTAAAAATTCAATTCTCTTTACCCAATTTATTTATCTGTCACAATAAAACTACCCAACTCAACTACTTTTAGTACAAGTTAGTTCTCTCTAAAATTTCATGCTCAATTAAAATTTAAAATATAAAACGGATTATACATCCACTTAACAATATTAAATTCACTAAGGGATTACACAATTCCTCATACATGTCAAATTATGCCTACAAATGGAATTGTGCCTACAAGCGGATTGCTATTGCTCATAATTATGTTATTTAATCATTCTAATGTTAATAAATTTATTTTCCTAAATAACCATAAATCAATTAATTAAATAAAACTTTACAAAAAGTCATAACCAATTTGTAATAAAATGACCTATTTAAAAACATTTTACTCAATTTCATAGTTTCATCAACTTTAGTTACCCACTTCTAATAACAATTACCCGTGCAAATATAAACAAATACTTAAAAATATAAATTACTCACTTCTAATAACAATTACCCATATAAGAAAGTACTTAAAATATAAATTACCCATTTCTAATAACAATTATCCATGCACGTACCAACAAATACTTAAAATATAAATTATCCACTTCTAATAACAATTACCTAGACAAGTATAAACAAATACTTAAAACATAAAATTACCCACTTCCAATAATTATCCATGCGAGTAAAAACAAATACTTAAAATAATAATTACCCACTTCTAATAACAATTAAAATATAAATTACCCTTTTCTAATAATTACCCATGCAAGTGTAAACAAATACTTAAAATATAAATACACACATATATAATTATATTTATATCTACATTTATTTTGTAATTCTGAAAAAAGGGTAGTATTTTGTTGTTTGTAAGGCAGACAACCAACGTATTGCATTTAGGAAAATATAATTTAAAGTTTTCATAATTATTTATATATGATTATAAACCAATGTCCACAATTCAGAGACATTTATTTATTTACGATATATATATATTTGATAACATGTTTGACCACACATACATTTAAATATAACAACACAAAGCCATATTTATTTTGAATAATTTTTTTTTTTATAAAACTCAAAACCCACACAGCAAAGCATAGCCATCAACACAACTATCTATATATATGCACATAATAAAGATCATAAATTACATGGCCATACAAATGCATATTATAAATCAAACATTATATAGCATATTATAAATCAGACATTATATAGCATATAGACTAGGGTGCCGCTGCAATAGGAAAGCTAAATGTTTTCTATTTTAATTTATAGTAATTAACAAAATATTTATTTATTATTTTTGAATAAATCCAAAAATTAAATAAAGCAATATTATGATTAAAATATTATTCTATTTAAAATATTTAATATCAACAATTAAAATAATATTTATTTAAATCTACAAATGTTTAAAATTTGCAGCTAATTTAATATTTAATTTAATTCTTTGTAATTTCGCTAATCACTTTGCTAATTAAATTTAATGTTTAATTAAATTAATTTTCACAATAATAATAACCATCATTAAATTAAATTAACTAATTAACAATAATTATAATGCATTAGAATCAAACAATTAAACATTAAAAATCAACACTTAAAACAAATGGCATAAAACAAAATGATACCAAACAAAACAGAATACTAATGAACAACATCGTCAAACAATGAAATCACAAACAAACACTTACTCAAACACCTAGAAAGGCCAATACGGAGGGGCACTACACATTATCTAATGAGCCCACCCATATTGATCCCACCAATAAAAAGAGAACCACACATACTATACATTTCTGCCACAAAAGTGTCCATGGGGGAATTAATAGCACAAGAGGACAAAATGGGAAAAGAACGAGCAGTTTATTAGATCAGAAAGACATTGACAATCCATGAGCTAAATTACACTTTCATTGAAAATTCTTGTTTGGCAGTAGTGTTCGCTTCCCAAAAGTTGCGGTAGTAGTATCTTTTGAGCAAAGCAACCTTAACAGATAGACTGGATAAATGGGTAATGATCCGAAGTTAGTTCGACATTCACTATGTGGATTGAAAGGAAATCAGAGGGTAGGTCATAGCGGATCAGTTGGCATAGGCACCTCTACAAACATATCATCCAATGCACATCAAATTACCAGATGCAGATGTTTTCACGACAACGACTAAGGAATCATGGACACTTTATTTTGGTGGATCCTACACACAACATGGCTCAAGGGTAGGCATTATTTTTTTCACAACTCAAGGACATACCATTCCAAAGTCTTATCGGTTCATGTTTCCTTGCATTAATAACATAGCCAAGTATGAGACATTGCTCATTGGAATGAAAATTATATTGGACTCAAAGATCACAGAGCTAAATTTTTTTGGTGACTCAACTTGTCATTAATCGAATCAATGATGACTATCAGACTAAAGATGATACTTTAATGCCTTATAAAAATATGGTAGATGATTTCAAGAAGTATTTTGTTGAGATCAAGTTCATGTAAATTCTGTGGATTGACAACAAAGCTACAAATGCCATGGCTACAATTGCATCACTACTCCAATTATCAGAGAACCAAACTCGATATGAGTTCCTAGTGGAACAATTGTTTTTTCCTACCTACGAAAATTTTGAAACCCAAATCATTTGTCACCTAACTAGTTCTGATTCCCCCTTATACAAAAAAATATATGCCTATCTTAAAGATACTATCTTACCCTCAGATTTATCCTAGAATCAAAAAATAAATTTCATATGAAAATCTTCTCGGTATACCCTAATCCCTAACATCTTATACTAACGTGGTCTTGATGGTACCCTCATTAGATGTCTCGAACGTGATGAATCTGAAAAGGCCTTACAAGAGGTTCATGGTGGCATTTGTGGGACTAATTCAAGTGGACTAACCTTAGCTAAGAAACTTGTTAGAATGGGTTACTATTGGCCAACCATGGAAAAGGAATCAATCATCTTTGTGAAGAAATTTCTAAAATGTTAGATTCACAAAAATATCATCCACGCTCCTGCTTAAGAGCTGCAACCCTTCACTACCACATGGCCTTTCGCTCAGTGGGGACTATATTTGGTTGGAAAAATTCACCCATCTTCATCAAATGGACATAAGTTCATAATCATAGCCATAGAGTATTTCACCAAGTGGATTGAAGTTGTTCCATTGACAAAAATCACCAACAAACAAATATCATGTTTCATTCCGAATTATATCATATGTTGATATGGCATTCCTAGCTCCATTATCATGGATAATGGAAAACCTTTTAAGAATCAAGATGTTTACAAAATTTATAAAATATTTCACATCCAACATAGGTTCTCTACACCTTATTATCCATAGGGGAATGGCCAAGCAGAATCTTCAAACAAGACAATTATGAAGATCCTAAAGAAGATGGTGAATGATGTCGGACGTGATTGGCATGTCCAATTAAATCCAACTTTTTGGGCATATAGAACCAACATTCGCATTCTGAGAGGTGCCACCCCATACACCTTGGTCTATGGAGAAGAAGTAATCTTGCCACTGGAAGTTGAGATTCCCCCACTTCGAGTCTCACTGAAGGGACTCATAACTAATGAGGACTACAAAGTTTCAAGACTGCAAGAACTAGAGCTACTTGATGAGAGACACCAAAGTGCAGCCAATCACTTGAAGGGCTATCAACAAGCAATCTCCCGCATCTAAAATCATAGATTCATACCATGCACATTTCAAGTAGGTGACTTGGCACTGAAAGAGAACCCATGCAACCAACAAGATCGAGAAAAGAAAGGCAAGTTCAAGCCCAATTGGCTAGGTCCATTCGTCATCATTGTAGCATATGGTTCAAGGGAATATCAGCTATCTATGCCAGAAGGGGACCTACTTGAAGATCCAACCAACAACATCCATCTAAAGAAGTTTTATGTTTGAAAAATACAAAAATTGTATAAAACATCCTAGAAAAATACCAAAAAAAGTATAAAAAGTCTTAGAAAAATACAAAAACAACACAAAAAGTCATGAAACAATCTACAAAAAATAGAAAATTTCCTTAAAGAATCATCATCAGGGTGAAAACCTAGAAAACATGCATACTTTTGACATACAAATAAAATAAAATAAAAAATAAAAAATCGATGCCTTGATGAAAACTTGACAAACAGGCATCTTGGTAACAACAAAAAAATCACAAAATTTGAAAAAATGCAATAAAAACAAATGGTGAAAACCTAGCAAACAGGTGCTATTTGTGATTTAGTTGGCTCTCCCATCTATTAGGTTACATCCTTCATCATTCATTCATAGCCATTTTTATGGGCATTGAATCCATAACTGACCATCACATTCACATCATGCAAACAACATTTTCCTTGAAGCGACAAGGATTTCATCATGGCTTGATGAACATTATTTATATTCCTAATAGTAGGTTGTGTCTAATTTGGAGTCAATGTGCAAACATGCTGGGGGCAATCAAATTTTGAATTTTTTGGCAGACAAACGACAACATGCGATCAACAATCAAATATCCAATCAAACCTGGTCAAAACAACTATGAGACATAAATTGACACAAACTAGATGATCTTAATCTAAATAATGGAACACTTAAAGCATAAGTTGAACTGTTGTTTTGAAATTTGATCACATCATATCTCTAGAGTGACTCAATGATGTATTGAACTAGAGCCACAAGGAATGAATATGATTTTTCTTTGATTGTTGTCTGTAAGTTAATCATTAATACTATGCAAATTTATTGCGAGACATGATTTTCAAAAGTATCATTGATGACATTTTAGGATTTTTATAGGAAAAGGATTAACTTTTATTTGTTTATGCAAGCAATACTCAAGTCATCTTGGTTCAATTATACCTTGACACTTGTATTAATTTTATATATCAACCATCATGAAAGTTGTACTGATGTCATCATCAGTGCAAATATCCCCTTTGATGCTTGTACTAACTTTCAACATTTCAAAAGACTCAATGATGATAATCAAGCATAAAATTGGTTCACAGAATGACAACAGTGAATAGTTCATTTTGCATAATTCGGATTGCATGATTCATATAGATTATATTCATTTTGAGGCTATATAATAGATTTTTGGGAAGTTGGCAAAGATACATATCTCTTTTGGAAACAAAGATTGAGTACACTTGGACATTAGAAAAAACCATTTTTCATCTTCATTATCATCAGTAATTGCATATCACTTTTCATATCATCTTTTGCATATCATTTTCATATCATTTTCAGGTCATTTTTATCAATTACTCGTTTCATTTTCATATATCATCTTGCATTATCATTTGATTTATCATTTCCATTATTAGTTTCATATCATTTTTCATTGCATTCTTGCATTACCATCTTTGCATTATCATTTGCATATTATCATTTTCCATGTCATATCATAACATTATCAGTATTAGTCTCATATCATATTCACATCACTTGCATATTATCATTTTCACATTCATATAGATTATCATTATTTTTATACATCATTTTCATATCAATTTTGCATACAATTTTTTTCATCTTATCATTTCATTATCATTTAGCATATCATCATTTTACATGTCAATATCAATATCATATTTTCACACCATTTTTCATCTCATCATTTTCATATAATTTTTTACATTTTCATATCATATCATATCATCAATATCATATTTTTACATCATTTTATCATTCATTCATTATCATTTTCATTTAACAGGTCCATATCATTACATCATTTTCATAAACATACAACAAAAGAATAAAATGCATCCATTTCATCATTTTGCATCCATAATCAATGTATTTTCCATACATCATACTATATCATAACATCATTTACATCTCATTTGCATCAACCAACATAAGATGTTTTGTATATTCATCATATCAAATTAATAAACATCATCATCATTCATATCATGAGATAGATAGCATCATGCAAAGTTCATCATCCATACAAATGCATCATCATAATCATAAGAAACATGGCATATATAAATAAAAATGCATCCTTAAAAAAAGCATCATAGCATAATAAAATACTCATGCATATCAAAACCATCATCGCATATCATATATAATCTCATTAAAATAAATGTCCAAGGGTACAATGATATCAAATGTCTGAAATAGATACATAAAATGTGATACAAAATGGTGTATACGAAATCATCACTAAGGAGCATATGTGTGGGAGCTATGATTGTTGTTGTCGAAGAAGGTGGTAGGCCTCATTGGATCTCTACCACTGGTGCCCCTATCTCTCGTCTGATAGGATAACCAACACTCCTATTGGAACTCCCGATGTGACTTCAAGAGTGGGTGCAAGACCTAGTGCTTGATTGGGTATAGGCTACCCTCTACTCAGGAGGCACTACCTCATGATATCTCTGTCAGTAGAACTCACACTCTTTGGCAATCTCTAGTCCCTCTATGAAAACCTCTCTGATAGGGGTACCCTACACTTACCTTAGCAAACTCTTTGATATCCCCTCCGCTTGTAAGCACCACTATCTGAAGCTATCCCTCTCAGCCATCAGCTAGGCTATTTGTGGGCCTAGGGTTGGTGGTTGTACCATCTATACCTGTAACTATGCAATGGTGGCCTAAACCTATGCTAGCTAGCTCTGAAGAGATTGTACCTGTTTCTGCAAGGTATCAATATGTCCATGTTGCTCTCATGATGGCGCCCTGGTGGTAATGTGTGAAGGTTTTACTAATGGCTACTCCACTACCCTCACTATCATGGGCCTAGTCCTAGATGGCACATTGAAGAAGAATCCCTCCCCACCACCCTCATCATCCCCATCGTCATAATCATCATCTTCACTATCCTCCTCCCCCTCCTCCTGGTCAATGTCCATGGCCACACTGCCACCCACATACTCTCCTCCTCCAACGAACTGCTCTACCTATACCCCTGCCTTTGCCTGTGTTTGTGGTTGCCATCGTGCCCATTGTAATGCTTGTCCATCTAATAATGGGGCAAGCTCATCTAGACTAGTTAGCCTCGGAAATGGATGCATGTGGAAGTATGCTACATACTCCTCAATCATTTGTGCATCTGTGATATCCGACCTGTAATCCCAAAAATTTGGTTGTAGGCCTAGATACTCTACCCTAGTTGCCTCACAGGGGATAAATGGCCCCCAATCCACCACATCCTCATGTCGTCTGGCATAGTGGATGACGCCATGTGGAATCACTTGGACCCAGCCAAACTGTCTCAGTACTCTCATAGCCAAAAACTTTCTTATTGATAATAGGAGTCCACCCAATCAGATACTTGGATATGCCGCAATACGACAACTCAATGCCATCCTCATTCCAGGCCTCAAAATAAACATAGGGCCTCCAAATCACTATATCCATATCGTCCAATACTCTCCTCCAGTACTCCAACTTGCCTAGCTTAGGCTGGACAAGTTGACCGATGTACACATAAACATATGGGCACCCGATGGGACGATCTCTCCCTACAAAGGGGTGGGTGATGGTGATATGCTCCCACACCTAGATCTGATGTAGTACGACCCTGAAAGATATACTCTTCCCATTTGTATATACCACCTGATGAAGATTGTGGTATAGATGGGCCAGCATACAAGAACCCCATGCATATTTGGTCTGATGGAGGATCATGTCCTCCAGAACTCAACCCCAACCAATCAAAAATCCCTTTGACCTATGATCGGGACATAGGAAACCACCAATGAAGCCTACCAAAGCTGAAAGAAGTAGGGCATAACCCTCAACCATTTCCCTCCAAGGGATCTCATATCCACAAATGAGCGGATCCTGAAATACTCTCCTCAGTGCCTCAGTACCCCCAATCTCCTTATGGTTGTAGACCACAATCTCACCTACTATAGGGATCCATAAAATCCTAAACACATCCTTGGGTGTGACGATGATCTCTCCTATAGGAAAGTGAAAATAATTATGCTCACTATGCCATCGATCAACTAAAGAATTCAACAGTGCCCTACTGACCCTATACTATGGGATCCTCAGAAGCGAACCCAAACCACATCTGGCAATAACCCCAACCTTCGATTGCGACAATCCGGGAATCATCTTCCATGTGTGGGGAAACCTCTCTCCAATCTAGAGGATTTTAAAATCCTCCTATGCATCATATCCATATCAATCAATCAGATCATCAAAAAGGAGCATCAATCAATCAAACAATCATGCCAAATCATATCAAGCAAGCGAATCATATCATCATTACTATTTTTTTTTCATCAAACATGAAAGAAAATTTATCAAAATCATCAAAATCAAATCATCATCAGCAACATATCAAACAATCATTTGTTCTTCAAGCAGGAAGACAATTTTATCATATCTACTAATTTTTTTCATCAAGCATGAAGACAAATTTAACAGCCAATCAGATCACATCAACATCTTTACTATTTGTTTTTCATTTCGGAAAGCAAATTTATTAGAATCAACATCATTTTACTATTTGTTTTCAAACACGAGAACAAATTTATCTGATCATTATCAAAATCACGTCAATATATCCTTGATGCTACTCAAATTCATCAAATCAGTTGTCTAATATAGCAACATTGATCATGCAACGATCAATTTTTCTTCAAAAATTCAAAATCAGCTAAAATTCATGGATGCGCTAAAACAGAGGGTAGATGCGCTAATTCATTGTATGTGCTATTCTATCAGGTGGATGCGCTAAATGATCAAACCTATGTGTTAATCTAGTAAATACACTAAAGCCCGTAATCTATGCACTAATTGAGCATCGTATGCACGAGATTCTAACCTATGCACTAATCTATCACACCTATGCACTAATTTGGCCGATTTGCTAATCTAACAGCTAAATGCACTAGTCTGTGGATTGGATGCACTAACTTAGATGCATTATTCTACCTATCCTATGTGCTAAAAGATAACTTGTATGTACTAAAACACGTTCCTATGCACTAAAGAAGAATTTCAAATTTCAAAAAAATAAAAAATTCATGCGAAATTCATAAAAAATTCACAAAGAGGGGTTGTACGATCTTACCGGAGGTCCATATGTTGATGGTTGCTGATGACATCAAACCCGCTCGAATCTGTGGTGCTTGTAATGGATCGGCATCTTGATTTCTTCTCTTGCAGAGCTCTATTTCACCAAATGCAATTGTTCAAATAACAATGATTTTTACCTTTTTCCGCCTTTTAAGGGGGTAAATAAGGTTGATTTATCTCATTTTTCATCATGCAAAATGCTATTTTGGGAGATAAATTGATGAAACAACTTCAAATCTCTCAAAATATTCAAATCATCATCAACATCTTCAAAACTTGTGATTTATCTCCCGAGGGGGCATATAGCATCATCAGTTAATTTTTCAAAGTCAGGGGCAAAATTTTCATTATCTAAATTTTTCTTTGATGCAATGCGTAAAACATATCACTTCAAAGAGGGGCAAAATGTATACATCTAAAAATGGTCACATTAAATCAAGTCTGATAATTAATTAAATGTGAATTATTTAATTGATCTTCTAAAGTCATCTACATATAAACAAATTTAATTATTTATTTATATCGTTCACTTTATAATTCTTCTAATTTAATTAAATAAATATGTTTATTTAATTATTACCATTTTTCATTTTCCTCTTACTTAATTAAATAAATTTTATAATTTATTTATATTAATTATCATGAGTTTGGATTTTAAATTCAAATAAAAGAATATTCTTCCAAATCCATTATTTCTAATTCTTCATTCCACATAAAATTAAATATTATAAATATTTAATTAAAACACTTTCCTCACTTCACACATAATTAAATATTTTAAATATTTAATTATAATCCTTTTTCATCTCTCACACATAATTAAATATTAATTATTTTACTATGGAAACTTCTAAATTCATTATTACAAATAATTAAATAACTTAATTATTTAATTATGGATTTATCCTCATCTACCAACTAACTCCTCATAACTAAAACACACAAATGGAAAGTTTCCTTCATTTTTGAATGGAAAAGGTCGTGTAGGAGGAAACATTTCTCATCTTTTTCTCTAGCTTCCATCTTTTTCTCAACTTCTAAATATCTCACCATTCATCTTGATAGGCTTGATTCCAACCATTGATCTTTGCCAACTAGACTTTTGCTTCCAAAAAATCTATAAATACAACCTCTTTGTACTTTGAAAAGGATCCGAGATCTATCAAATATAGTGTGAGCATTATAGCTGCAATTATCCAACATTTAGCAATCTTGTTTTCTTAAGAATAACATCTTATCTTTTATAGAATTTTAGTTTCACATCTTAGCTTAATCATATCTTATCATCTAGCAATAGAAATGAATGTTGCATAATCTCGTTCTCTAAGTTGTCATTCTACCAAGCTGCTACTTAAACCAACTGAGAACCAACAACTTACATCAAATCCTTGGAGATAGAGAACAATGGGACATCTTTGAAGAAGTTGTTGTGTTGAGAGTTTTTTTATCTTTTAAATTTAATTTCTTCAATATAATGTCACATTGGTGTGTTTGTTTATCCTTTTAATTAGTGCACATATTCACACACACAAGAACCACAATATTGAACCTATGGGTATGTGCAGGATCATCATGGAAAAAATAGGCCCTTAAGTGGCAATAAAAAGATAGAAAATCAGAGTTAGACAAATTTACGTAAAAATTTGAATAAGTTATCTATATTATTTTTAAAAAAATTAAAAATAGAATCTGTAGAAAATTGAATGTAGTTTCTGAACTACTAGACCTTTATTTATTTTTTTAAATCTATTTGGTGAAAATTTGAAATTTCAATGCAGTAGTATTTAAATTTCAGGGTAAAAATAAGAGGTAGGTGTCTGTTTGACCAACCTAACCACAATAAAATGATAATATTTTAGATATAATTAGAGGACTCATGCCCCGATGTGAAGCATATTTTTTTATAATTTTTTTCCAAGTAAATAATTAATTATGATTTTTTTATCACAACTTAAAAAAAATATAAAAGATCGTCTATCTAACCACCTTAACTTGGTCAAAAAATCATGAAATTCAATTTTTTTTAAAAAAAATCCTATAGTATGCAAAGCATAGAATGTGACGCATGTTTCAGATTAAAAAAATGTGATACCGTTTGAAAGTTATAGATGTTTTTCATTCAGCCTATCAATCGGGACTTTATAAGTAATTCTAATAGAAAATGAATAATAATGATTTATTAAATTAAAAGTAAATAATAATTTATATTGGTGGAAAGTTGAGAATCTCCTCTAAAAACCCTTTTCGTTTCATCAATTTTGGGTTAAAAAAAAAGTTGTCAGCCACATGGGTCATCATATGGCTTACATATCGCCACTTTTTGGCCCATCATGATCCTGCACATACCCCTATTTTATGAGTTTCAAATGGGAAATGATTTCCTATTTGTTTGTAAACCAAGGTAAAAAAATTCATGTTGAGTAATAATCTTAGCCCTATGTTGTTAAGAAAAACCTTCGGATGTTCAATTTGGTTTGTGAATAATGTAGAGTTTAACAAAAGACACCAATATCTTTAAGGAAAATATTATGGTATGGTTTGTCAAATGGTGAACTAACTTATGATTCCTAACTAATGTCAACTATTATATTAGTTGAAGGGAAACAAAACCTTGGTTATTGGAACTTGTGTGTAGGTCCTTTGAGAGACCTTGTAAGGAGAACTATGTGTGACTTTGACCCATTTGGAAGTGGGTACATAAGCGGTCCTTGGGAAAAGGATGCCCCTATGACTTCAAGTCCATAGGGGGAGGGTCTAGGGGGGGATAACTCCTATATGTTGGGCTTGTTTCTAATTGGTTTGACCTTCTCTCTTTAGTAGGCTTTGGATGAGGTTGATGGGTATTGGATTAGTTATGAAAGAAAACTTGATAACTTGTATTCAATACATAATGTGTGTCTGAATAATAAGTTGAAGGAAATGAATGAATTGGACTACTTGGTAGTGGTTACTAGTTGAGTTGAGCTCACCAAGTGTATTACTATTAAGTGATTTCTATTATGTATTGTAAGAAAATTATTCTTGGGCTTTTAATGATTATGTAAAGACTACCAATTCAACTGATTGTGATCTACTTATTCTACGTTAAGAACCTATCTTCTAGTTATAGTGCTAAACATGAGTCAAAGAGTATTACTATGCTCGAGATTGATAGGTGTCTAGGGGTAGTATTATGCTCAAGATGGATAGTAGTCAAGGAGCATCACTACTATGCTCGAGATTGACAAGTGTCTAGGAGTAGTACTATGCTCGAGATGGACAGTAGTCAAGGAGCATTATTACTATGTTCCAGATTGACAAATGTCTAGGGGTAGTACTATGATCGAGATTGGTAGGTGTTTAGAGGTACTATTATGCTCGAGATGGATAGAAGTTAAGGGGCATTCTATGCTAGTGATGACCACCCTTGATTGCTTAGTCATCTAATGGACTGTAGGGAAGAGATTTTCTAATGAAGAATCGATAGGTAATAGTTGAACCAACCATCAAGTATACCGTTTCCACATCAAGATATGGCAACACTATACTTTGAGGTTGGTCCAATTGTTACTCATCTCCAAAATCTATCCAAATCCCTAAATTTGTTTTTCAAAACCTAAAATTAGATCTACAAGTGTAGAATTAACTTATCAATTTTGTAATCATGGATATGGACACCAAAATAAAAATTGAAATTTTATATTTAAAATATTGCCACCTTTTTCTATTAGCTATTATGAGTTTAACGCGCTAAGACATGAATTATTTTAAATTTCGTGCTGAGGTGGTGTATTTAAGGACTAACCTAATTTATTTTTTATCTATGAAGAGCCAATATCTAGTAATTTGTTTTTCATCTATGAAGATTGAATATCTAGTAATTTATTTTTTTTATCTTTGAAGAGAAAATGTCTGGTAATTCATTTTTCATGTATGAAGAGCAAATGTCTAGTAATTCATTTTTCATCTATGAAGAGTGAATATGTAGTAATCTTTTAAGGATATTTAGAATTTGATTGCCAAGGGATATTTGATTGTTACATTGACATTGAACCATCTTCATCCTAGGAGGAAATTATGTACTTGCTCATTGTCCCTGATATTGGTTAATTATTGTTAAATTGGTCAACCTAGGGGGTTCGACTAAGGAGAATATAACCCCCATGCTTCATTAGATTCACCAAAGATTTTTACAAACATTTCTAACTTTCCTTATTGTGATCTATGCATCAAAGGGTAAAAACAATTTATTTTTAGTCATTAGAGAATATAACCCTCACGCTTCAATAGATTCACCAAAGATTTTTACAAACATTTCTAGTTCCTTATTGTGATCTATGCATCAAAGGGTCAAAGCAATTTATTTATAGTCATTAAAATTTGATTAATTCAAATATACAAATTAAAGTTTAATACATTGACATTGAATCATCTTCATCCCAAGAGAAAATTACGTACATGCTCATTATCTTTGATCTTGGTTCATTATGATTGAATTGGTCGACCTAGGGGTTTGGCTAAGGAGAATTTAACCCTTATGTTTCATTAGATTCACCAAATATTTTTGTAAATTCTTCTATTCCTTATTATGATTTATGCATCAAAAATTCAAAACAATTTATTTTTTAGTTATTTGAATTCGATTAGTTCAAATCTATGAATTAAGTTTTAATTCCATTCATATGTTTAAATGCATACTCTTAGAGATCATTGTGACCTTTTTAAGTGAGGGTCAAGGATTAAGGAGTATCCATTCTTTCAAAGTCACCGAAGCACAATCTCAACCTCATCTCTTCTGATATCGGGGGCTTGAATTCATTAAGACTTGATTCTTGGTGGACTCATTTAAACTCTTTCAACTTCACTGTAAGATCAAAAATCCAATATTTTTTTACACTTAAAACAACAAAGTTAATCTTATTTTTCGAAGTTTGCTGAGGGTTCTCCTGTGGAGTTTCATGACCAACTCTTATGAATCAAGAATCCATGGAGTTTCAACGAATAATAGAGACTTTGAATGGAATAATCTTCGGTAAACGATTGCAGAAAATACTGTAAAAGCAACACACACTTGCAAATTGCATTCTCCGTGATATGGAAAGGGAACAACCAGGGAATTTTTACCCATTCATTCCCTGTTAGAAATTTTGTCCGTGTCCGTAGACAGTGGAGCCTCTCCTTTCGTACTCCATCTTCAACTTTCATAATTTGGACACGAGGATCAGTTGTTGGGCAAATACTTTTACTATCCTTAACAGCGAATGGATTGGTTAAAGGACTGGGATATATTGACTTGTCTATTGTAATTTTCAAATCAGATTCTAGGATGGGATGGGTTGGTTAAATTTAGGATAGGATGGGATTTATTCGCCCATTCCAATCTTCAAAGGATGAGGTATTTATGGATAATGTTAAAGTAAATAAAAGAAAAGAGAGGAAAATGTAAAATATGTATATATTTTTATATATATTTTTCCGTATCTTAGTATGTATGTAAATTTACAATAAATCATGTATAGTAATGTAAAATACGACACTAACATGTATTTTTCAAAAGTATACAATTTGGATAATAAGTCTTATGGTTTTTTTGAGGATATCATTTTAAATTTATACACAAATAAAATATATAATTATGGATAGTGAAATGAAGATGAAAAGATCCAACAAGGCAAAAGAAAAAAGACCAAAGATTAAAGATAGAAATATAGAAAGTGAAATGAAAGTAAAAGCACAAGCAATGCATAAGCAAAAAGTCAAACAATGTCAAAAGACAAAAGAGGGAACATGAGGGAGCACAACAATCATGGCTCTATAAAAGAAGCAAAAAACATAAAACCAAAAGGTAAAGAAGGCTATGTTTTTGTCAACATGTTGAGAATGTTTATAAGTTTCTCCACAATTTTGTGTTATTACTAGCACTTGTACCTAAAGGAGGTTCAAGGATTATGCCAATAGAAAACTATAAGTATGTTAATATTTTAGAGAGTATGTGTTTGTGCACAGATGTGATGCAAATTCTAGTTGCATGTGGTTAGATTAAAGAATTAATAATAAGTGCTAAAAAAAATAATGAAATAAACTTAGAAAAATCTATATTTTTTCTTAAAGAAATGAAGTATTATCTTATTACGAAATATTTGCATATAGATTTAAAGCATAAAGTAATGCAAATGAAAAAAAGGTTGTCATCAAATTGACAAAAAACACTACAAATGGAAATATAATGTTCCCATCCAGTTGGCAAACCAATATTTATCTCTCTTTTATGTGATAAGTGTTAGTGTTCAAATGGGGATATTTCCTAGTTAGTTCTTAGTGAGGACCTATTCACATCATCATTAAGTTTACTTAGGACTTAGTTTCCTAGGTGCCATTCTAGAAACTAGTATTTAATAGGGCCATGCCTCATTAATTAGCATGTAGTTATGTAGGCATTTAATATTTAACTCATTGATTTAAAACTATGCATTAGGCATTTAATGTTTGCAACTAAGGTGGTTATCCAGCCTTCTCTCACCTTGCCTATATAAGAAAGACTCTTTTACATTTGTAAATCATCTCATTATCTCATGATATTCTAGAGATTCTAGATATCAAAGATCAAATTGTCTTCTTGTTCATGTTGCAACACTTCTTTGTTTATGTGGGTGGTATTTTTCTTGGTTTGATCCATTGAAGACTGCAACTTCATTTAGGTTATTGTTTCATCATATTTCCAGCATGGTATCATAACTTAGGCCATAGGAGATCCATCTCATATCAAGAAGTTGAGCTAAGGACACTATCACAAGTTGAAGGGTTTGCATAAAGGGATAGTTGAATTCATCTAGGGAGTAGCTAATTTTTGAAGTAGATTGGGTCAAATTTGACCCCACCATTGTGATCAAAGGTTTGAAAACCTTAGGAACACCTACCCATTTGTCAAAATTTGACATCATCATCTAGAGGCCGTTAGAGGTTTTTGTAGCTATATCATAGGGGGCATCCGTACGAATCATTAGTTGCAAAGGAAAAATTCGCCCGCCCTCCCCTTCTTGCATTATTTTTTTTTGTCATCTGGTCAGCATCAATGATCATTTGCAAGCTATTTTTTATCATTCAGGCTATATTATTTTTTCTATAGTTACCAAAAAAATTATTCAGGGCATAAAATATTTCATTGTCGACATATATATAGTTTTCAATAAATTTTATTGGGGTTTCATTTATCATTTTTGCGGAATTTATTTAAAGGTGGTTGAATTTATTTATTTCCAGTCAAAATCTTTTATTGTCTATATTTATTGGAGATTTTAATTTCCAATTGGCAATATTAAAATCTTCATATCTTGGTGTCCAATTCTTTTACAGTTTGCAATATATACGGTGGTAGATTCTATTTAAAAGTGTAGGGCATAAAAAATTCTTACCGGCCCAAGTACCGAGTATAGGTGTCCTTTTTGTGGCATGTTACTCATTGTACCATGCAACATTTATTTCAAGCACCCCTTGACCAATTATCTATTGATTTTTTCCATCGGCCCCCGCTGAAGTCTCTACATTGATCATTGTTCTTCCATGCTTCTATTAATAACTAGGAGCTCCACTCTATGAGTGACACCCCTCGGCCACCACCCATCTTACCACCCCATCACCGCTCTTCCTGAAGGCTCCTCTATTTTGTCACTGCCTAGCCTATGGTCCTATTGTGGACCATGGGCTTATTTTTTTGCCCCTAGGTGCTTGATTTTGCACATGTTTAGCCTACACTCCCTAATAGGGAAAAAAATTCAATAGAGCATAAATTTTTGCCAAGATATCAATTTTTTGTAAATGAGATATTGTCATAAAATTGGTTTTGTGTACTTTACAATGGTGTAGAGTATTTTTCCAAATTTTTCTGTTAGTACGAATTACAGCCAACTGAAGTTAGTTCTTCCTTTTGGACTCCTAAGCTCATATCTTTTCACCAATTTGTCAAATTTTGGAGATTCTAGCAGTATTGCAAAGGTGATTTAGAGTCATTTCATCTTGTCCATTCACTTTTTTAGATTCAACTCTAGGTACATTCTATTGATTTTTTGCAATTTAAGGCATTTACTTCTTAACTTGGACATACTGCAATTTGGAGAAGGCATATTTGCATTGGGAGGCTTCATTTTCAGTTGTGCATCATTTTTGGGAGTTTCTAATTGATATTGAAGTTCTATGTCTTTATAATCTTGGAGATCAATCATAGTTCATTATGGGGTTTCATTTCATCCTTCACTAGTTATGTTAGAAAGTGGAAACTATAAAAAATGGAGAGATTGCATCATAAACCATCTCCAAACACTTTAAATGTTGCCACATTTATATGGTTTAGTACCCCCTACAGATAAAGGTATCAAAAAAATTCATGGAGTTTCTGAAGGTATGATATCTTAGAGGTTATTACAATGCATGTTGATGATAATATTTTGAAAGGTATTGTGATTTTCCTCATACTCTTTGGACTAAGATTTTGGAGATATATGGAGATCCTAATACTCCACCATTCCCTGATGATCATGATTCAAAATGTCATGTGCCTCTACATTCTTCAGACAAGATACCCCATGATGATAATGTACTATGCAGGAGTTTACAGATTTGGAATGCTTTGAATCTTCAGATAAGGATGTCAAGGATTCTTCAAATGCTTCTTCTCCATTAAATATAGTTGATGTACCTTCACCTTTAGTTATTAATTGTGCAAAGTCATTTCCTAAGGCTTCCATCATTCCTATTCAACTGGACCATTCATATTATGTTGGTGATTCATCACAATAGGTATCTGATTGTCTTTCTAATAGGGATTCCTATCTATCAAGAATTGCATCCTTGTTTGTGGAGTCTCACATTTCAGATATCAAGGACACACTTGAGGCATTATCTCTCTTAGTTGATAAAAATAATTACACAACTAATGTCAAACCATCATGGTCTTTAGATATTGTTCAACATGAATTTTCGCATAGTCTTGATTTGTCACCTTCTTCATTGATTGGGCATGTGCTTGATTTGATAATGGCATCTTCATCTTCCTTGGGCAAGGAGACACATGATAGGTTGTTGTTAGGTCCCATTAATTTAGCAAATAAAATATCAATAAGTCAATCAGGCAGTGTCCAAGGTAGTTTGCAATAGAAGATAATTTAGATAACTCATTTTAGATTTTCTGATTTCTTAAGACTACTGAAATTAATTTTAGTCTAAGGCCAACTAACTACTCAACTAGGAAACAGTTTATTCTAAGAAAACTAGAAATATTAAACTAGAAAGAATGAGATAACTAATTTAGAAAGTATAAAAAATAAGCTAGAAAGCACAATAACAAGTAAAGTGATAGACTGATAAACTATGGAAGTGGAAACACAAGTAAAAAAACCATAAAACATCCTCCTAAATAGTAAAAGATTCTAATAGTTGCAATAAGTAACTCATGATAATGGAAAACAAAGAGTGCTCCAAAACTTCAGACTCAACAACCGAAAGACTTAATGATTTCCTACTGAATGATTATCTATGTAACAAAAATGACAGAAAAGTAAATACTTATCTATTTAAACTATCCTCCCTTAAGTGGCCAGCTCGCAGGTTATCACATTCATTCTCAAATCACATACACTATTGGTTCTAAAGTTCTTCCATTAAAGATAATTATCATACATAGCTCAACAACTCAAAAATTGGCACAAGGTAGTTTTTTATTCATAAGTATCCAAAGATCATGTTAACAACATAACATTACTATTGAGTGTCCCTTTCTAATTCTAAAAATTACATTTTTATAGAAATTTTTTAACTAAATCCTAGATTTCAGATGGTGTGGATAGCAATTGAAAAATTCTATAACATGGTTTACAACTAACTTCCATTGTCTTTAAAACCCATTACATAAACATTGAAAAGGCTTGAGATGATCCATAAAGTCTTTGACTAAAAGAACATAACAAAAATTCAACTAACAACAACTACATCCTTTGTTCATCAACCTGATGTTCAGGAGCAGGTTGCCAGCATCTATCTTCAATCTTTACTAAGGCACGTGTTGGTTAAACATTTTTCAACTACTACATGATGTTCGATTATTGCTCTACGAAAACACTCAAAACAACCCATTAAATCCGTATTGGTAGATTACCTAAATTAATCATAATAAATAAAGTTTGTATAATTTTCCTTAAAGATAAACAATTATCTCTCCTAAAGTTTAATTAATTGGCAGAAGCTGAGGATTGAGCTTATATAAATAGGCTTTTCTAGTATTATTATGATGAGGTTATTTTTACCTCATCATTTCCTTCCCCACCAAGTTCTTGGCAGGTCCTCCTACTCCATAGTTGTAACCATCTCCTTTATTCCATTCTTCACATCTGGCACTAATTTCATACTCATCTCTTGTTGTCGAATCAAAAGTTATAGGGTCATGAATAAACCCTCTATGAAAAGAAACACCTTCTTTCCATTCGTTGAAAACTCTATCATTCTGATCTATTGAAATTGTGGAAAGCAGGGAGTGGATTGAGTAGTAATCGAGGTCTATACCTCATCCCTATCCAATTTTTCTTGAGGTCTCTTAGGATTTTAGCTAAAGCATCTGCCCTTCTAAAAGACCATTTGATATTAAGAGGAGAGATGACCTCTCTTTTCTTTAGATAAGCTGGTAGTGGAGTAAATCTTTCTTCACAAGCATGCCAGTCTTTTCCAATTAATTTTCGTCCATGTTCTATGAAATGGTTGTAGCAGAGTCTAAGATTGTCATCATATCTTCCTTTCATTTTCTCATCTAATAAAAGAGCTAAAAAGGTATCTTAAAAATTTGCAAGCCTACCATTAGTTGATCTCATTTTAAGGCCCATAGTTTTCTCTGATTGAGAAAATTCTCTATTGCGCTCTTGCCAATGAATTTGATTGCGCATAGTGGACAATAGAGCTCTCAATTGTACTTCGCCCATAAATAGATTAGCAAAGAAATCAATATGATTTTCTAACAAAATATCATGTACAAAGAATTCACAAAGCAAATCTTTATCTTCAAAAGTTGATTCCACAAATATTTTAACAAATTCCTTATCATTAGGCTCCTATGGCTGATCATTATAAATTATGAGCAGTTTCCACCTTATCCATTGTTCATTGAGAGACATTGAATATAATCTTGACAACCTTCTATAGGATAACAAACATTCAACTTGCTGACATGCATCCTGCTTCCCCTTATAAGCCCTATAAAATGATTCCTTTAGCAGTACCAACTCTTTTTTCAATCTGTAGTTCTCAATATTAGCATCTCTTAAGAAATAGAACCTTTCCATCAATTTCACAATTAATGGAGGAATTCGGACCTGGAACCATTCAGTTATAATTCGCTTAGTTTGGATTTCTTTTGATTCTATTTTTGGTTTAGCAGTGCTTTCCTATAAGTCTTGTTCTAATTATACAATTTTGCTAAGAGAAGCATTTAATTCTTCTTTTTTTGTTTTCTTTTCTTCCTCAAAAGCTGAAAACATAAGCATAAAATTATTTTTTAACATTTCAATTTCTTTATTTTTTTCAGCAATATCAGCATTATAAGTCCTATTTCCTTGACTTAATTCCTGAATTTATTCTTTCAATTCATAAATTAATGTATATTATTTTTGTAGCTACAGTTTCAAACCCTGAATTTCTTGATCTCTTTTACTTATTACAACAACATGCATTGTTAACTCTTTTTCTTGCAATTCAATTTGTTTTTTGTTTATGCATAATTGTTAATTCATAAATTAATGTATATTATTTTTGTAGCTACAGTTTCAAACCCTGAATTTCTTGATCTCTTTTACTTATTACAACAACATGCACTGTTAACTCTTTTTCTTGCAATTCAATTTGTTTTTTGTTTATGCATAATTATTTTCTCAGATCATCAATTTATTCTCTAAGTTTCTCCATCTCTGCATTAGTATTTCAAATTTCAATAGTCTCTAGAATTCTATCTACAATGGGGGATAAGTGGCTTAAAATATTATCTTCCTCATCCTGTTATTTTTCTTGAATTTCCTCCGCGAGGGCTTCCTCAACATATTCTAAACCATGGGAAGGAATTTCCTCTACACAATTTTCTTTCTCTAGAGGCATTTCCACATTAGTGATAGGATCAAAAGTCTAGATGGATTTTGTTGTTTGTTTGGGTTTCTTCTTCTTTCTACTACCCTCCATACTCTGTATTGGGGTTTTTGTGAATTCAGAGGCTAGACGTTTACTTCTCCTCAGAGGAGGAATATTTTGGAAAGTGACACGTGTTTTTCCTTTTCTTTTTCTCATGGGAATGCTCATATCAGGGTAGATGAGTTCGACATCCTCTGGTTGATCAGTGAATTTAAATTCTTCATTCAAAGATTCTGGCATTTCTTCACTAGAGGTTGTGGGAATTGGAGCTTTCGGAGCTTGAGAGCCCTCAGAAGAAATTGCTCTGAATGGTGAAACAACTTGTTTAGATGTTTCCCCCAGTTCTGATTTCCTCTTAACTAAAGACTTTTCAATGTTCTATAAAAACTTCTCCCACTTACCTTCAGATTTCTTATGGAAATTATATTTACAAATTAATTGTATTAACCCATGGTGTTTAAGTGGCCCTGACCACGTCTTATATCTTTCTATACAAGAATTTATAGAATCACATAAAAATTATGGTAAATTAACCCTAAGAGGAGGGTTTTCCACTCCATGGCGCAAATGGATTAGCATGTGAAATCTAGGTCCTACCACTACAGTGAGTTGTCCTTTGCAAGTGAAATATTTTATAATCCAAGCCATTGTAGTTCCCCAGGGTTCTAGTATAGATGTTCTTTGAAATCACTTATTTTGACCTCTAGTACTAATGACTACCATAGGGTGAGGATCTCCCTCTCTAACAAATAATTCAGCCCAATTTTTGATATGTTATTTGAGAGGTCTCTTTCAATTTAATGTCTAAATTATCTAACCTTGATAGAGAAGAGATTATTTTTGGACTCACCTTAAAGCGCTTTCCATGAAGTATCACGTGACAATTTGAGTAGTTCTCTACAAACGCGTTCACCAATTTTTCATTATAACCTTTGAAATTTCTAATAAATTCTAACCACCCTACCTCCTCGAACATAACAGAAATATTGCTTAACTCCAATAATTTTTCTGCAGATGCTGGTGTCGACTTCTTTTTTCCTCCCCCCATTTTCTTTTTTTCCACCCTACTAAAGATTTCAACAACGCAAGAAACTTGTACACAACTATTTTTTTAAAATATAAGCTACTGAGATTATTTATTTTTCTTGCTCGAAGCTTACTATGCAATGATATTAATCTTCATGGAGGCATGTGAAAAGATTTCCATACTAGTAGTTGATCGCCGAGTGGCACAAATTACTAAATTAGGAGGGAAGTTTGTGCCAATGAACTATAATTTATTCAAAAATAACTAATTACTTAAAGAAAAAATTAGTACTTACTTTCATTCTATGATCATTCAAAGATCTCATACCTTTACTGATTTGACAAGATGATGTGATGGTATTTGTTGAGGTAACGATGGATTTATTATGGAATGATTGGGGAAGCTTATGAATGACAGAGCCATCAATGAGGATAGGTTGTAATGGCAGCTTTAATTATGATGAAAAAAACTAGAAAATATATAGGAAGGCATGTGTACTAAGATATAGTAATGAAAGAATCCCTGAATTTAAAATTTATGAAGAAGGTGGTAGAATGTCGATGGATAAGTTTTAGAGAACGCCAATGAGGACACTTGAAACTAGTGAAAAAATTTTGGAGTATGTAGGGGGGCATGCATTGAGACAAATAAGGAAGATAAGTTCTCAAGCATCGTCGAAATATGCAACCAAAGAAATGATGGAATGAAGGTTATGGAGCATCGTTGAAAGATGCAGTCAGAGCAACAATGGAATGAAGGTTTTGGAGCATCACCGAATGATGCATCCGAAGTAGTGATGAAATGAAGGTGAAATAGTGTAACAACGAACTTGAACTTCAGGAGCTTTGAACCATTCTGCAGGTATAAATTTTTGATGTGACAAGTTGGTGTATAGGTTCCAGAGCATTGGGTATGAGGACCATCAAGTTTTGGAGCACTTGGCATCAGGACCATCAAGTTTCAGAGCATCTTAGAAAGGTGCTCCAAAATTTATTTTCTTCCTTATAATAAATCCTGCAAAATGGAAACAAAAGCTAGCTAAGTCCAAAAAGAAGAACTGATCAAAGAAAAAATTATTTTTCAAAACATCTTGGTATACATCTCTTTTTATTACAATTTTAAAAAAAAAAGATATATATATATTTTTTGACAGAACTAGTTGGACTCTTCTTTGGCAGAGTCAATGCATTGAATCTCTCCCTGCATTTCTACCAGTTTTATAAATTCTTCCCTGGTGACTGGCTTATGGTAGATACATAAGTGATGACCGTTGACTAAGAGAGTTCATGTATCACCATCAATTGGCTTCAACTGAACTGTGCCATTCGAAAAGACCTCAGAAATTTCATAAGGCCCCAACCAATGAGTCCCGAGTTTTCCTTTATGATTTTTATATCTGGAATCAAATAGAAAAGACCAGTCACCATTATGGAACTCTCTCTATTTAATGTGTTTGTCGTGCCACATTTTTTGTTGATTTTGGAGTAGTTCGGTTTGATGGACAATGTCTAAATGAAGCTCATCTAATTGGCTTAACTGCATAAATAGTTCTACTTGGGCTCATTTCAAATCCAAACCCAACTCCATAGTTATTCGTAGAGTTTGGAGTTCAAACTCAATGGGCATAAGAGGTTTCTTCCCAAAGACAAGATCATAGGGGTTGAATCCAGTTTTGGATTTCCATGTTGTGTTGTACACCCAAATAGCTTTAGGCAATTTCTTGGCCCAATCTTTTCTTCCTAAAGAAACTATTTTCATTAATATGTTCTCTAGCTCTCTATTAGTCAATTCCACCTGGCCGTTTTATTGAGGGTGATAAGGGGATGAATTTCTATGGCTCACTTGAAAATGGTTGGTGAATGCCAAGAGTACTTTGGACATGAATTGAGGTCCCTGGTCAGTGATGATAGTTTGAGGGGCTCCAAATATAAGGAAGATGTTATTATAGAGGAAGCCTGCGACTTGCTCTTCCCTAACAACTCGTAAGGCTTCAAATTTTTCCCATTTCGTTAGGTAATCAATAAAAACCAATATGTATTATTTCCCTTGAGAGGAAGAATCTATGGGTCTGATAAAATATAAACCCCATTTTTTGAATGGTTCAACGAATACCTGTGGATGTAAAGGCATTTCAGTAAAAGTAGTCGATCTTCCCACTCTCTGACATTCATCACAATGATGAACATAGTTTTTAACATCCTTATGCATTGAAGGCCAATAATATCTGGCGCCTAAAATTTTATGGGAAGTTTTTTTGTAGAGTAGTGACCTCCAAAAGGATCATTGTGACAGGCCCTAAGAATGTTGTAAGTTTCATCAGCTCTGACACATTTTCTCAAAAGAAATTGGTCTAGGTCTTCTAAGGAAAAGCCACAAAAAGTTGGAAGGAAAGCTAGGGAAATATTTTTCATCACAGTATCATCACTAAATCCAAATTAATAGGATAAATTAACGTTCGAGGAGGCTGAGGTTCATTATAGTTGGCATTATGCTGGTTAGGTTCAGCCCTATGATCTCCCATGATGTTCAGAGGAATCTGCTCCTCAAAGAAACTTTCCTCTATAACTGATTGTTCTACCAATTGATCTTCAGGTAAATAATGGAAAGCCTCTGGTGGATTAGGCTCAAATAGTTCTTCAATAGTATGATCATCTGAGCCTTGGGCCTCCCTATGTATGATTGGTGCGTATTTTGGGGGGGGTCTTTGGTATAAATCATCTGTGAGGGCCTCTTTTCCTGACCACGCAGAAAAGGAAGCGAAGGTGGCATTTTGTCCTAAAATGAGATTTTCAAACCATCTCCTAGTAACACTTATGCGAGAAGGCTATTAGTCCTCGACAATGGCACCAAAAATTGATAGGCTATCATTAAGTACCATTACTTTAGAATATAAAATATCAATAAGTCAATCGAGCAGTGTCTAAGGCAATTTGCAATACACGATAATTTAGATAACTCATTTTAGATTTTCTGATTTCTTAAGACTACTAAAATTAATTTTAGTCTAAGGTCGACTAACTACTCAACTAGGAAACAATTTATTCTAAGAAAACTAGAAACATTAAACTAGAAAGCATAAGATAACTAATTTAGAAATCATAAAAACTAAGCTAGAAAGCACAGTAACAAGTAAACTAAACAACTGATAAACTACAAAAGTGGAAACACAAGTAAACAAACCATGAAACATCCTCCTAAATAGTAAAAGATTCTAATAGCTGCAAGAAGTAACTCATGATAATGGAAAACAAAGAGTGCTCCAGAACTTCAAACTCAACAACCGACAGACTTAACGATTTCCTACTGAATGATTATCTATGTAACAAAAATGACAGAACAATAAATACTTATCTATTTAAACTATCCTCCATCAAGTGGCCAACTCGCGAGTTATCACATTCATTCTCAAATTGCATACACTACTGGTTTTGAAGTTCTTCCATTAAATAAAATTATCATCCATAGCTCAACAACTCAAAAATTGACAGAAGGTATTTTTTTATTCATAAGTATCTAGAGATCATGTTAACAACATAACATTACTATTGAGCATCCCCTTATACTTCTAAAAATTACATATTTATAGGAAAAATTTATCTAAATCCTAGATTTCAGATGGCGTGGATAGCCATTGAAAAAGTCTATAATGGTTTACAACTAACTTCCATTGTCTTTAAAACCCATTACATAAACATTGAAAAGGCTCGAGATGATCCATGAAGTCTTTGACTAGAAGAACATAACAAAAATTAAACTAACAACAACTACATCCTTGGTTCATCAGACTGATGTTCAGGAGTAGGTTCCCAACATATATCTTCAATCTTTACTAAGGCATGTGCTGGTTAAACATTTTGCAACTATTGCATGATGTCCGATTATTGCTCTAAAATAACACTCAAAATAACCCATTAAATCCGTATTGGTAGATTACCTCAATTAATCATAAGAAATAAAGTTTTTATAATTTTCCTTAAAGATAAACAATTATCTCTCCTAAATTTTAATTAATTGGAAAAAACTGAGGATTGAGCTTATATAAATAGGATTTTCTGGTATTATTATGAGGAGGTTATTTTTACCTTATCAACATATGAGCAGTTTTTAAAGACATCAACATCATCATTATCATACATATGGATTCCTCTTCTTACTAATTCTTATCTCGAATGGGAAGCATTCTTGCATTTGTACTTGGTTTTGTTTCTTCCAAAAGGGAGACAAGTTGTTTTTCGACATTGTATCATGTTTTGTCTTTAGGAATATACCATTTTTGCAGGTGATTACATATTATGGGGGGCTATATAGTCTCTCTATTTCCCTATTATTGGGGGCTATTGATTATATTGTACTCTTGTGATGGATGTAGCTCTAGGGGGTATTGATGTTGAGACCTCCACTCATCACTTCCATTACTTGTACATGATTTACATTAGATTTACATTATATCTCTTTTTTGGAGAGGAGTTTTGTCCCATGATGTTTTCTCCTTTTCTCCATTTTTAAGTGATTGCATTTTCATTTGTACATGGGTACCTAACATGGCCTAGTAGTTGGGACCCTTCATATTAAATTTTCATCATTCTCATAATAACTACTTTACCAAGTTGCACTTATGGGGGGTGTTAGTGTGAATGAGATTATTTCCTAACTAGTTCTTAGTGAGGACTTATTCACATCATTAATAAGTTTACGTAGGATTTATTTTCCTAGGTGGTATTCTAGAAACTAGTATTTAATGGGGCCATGTCTCATTAATTAGCATGTCATTATCTAGGAATTTAATATTTCACTCATCCATTCAATGTTTGCAACTAAGGTGGTTATCCAAACCTCCTCTCATCTTGCCTATAAAAGCAAGGCTCTTATACATTTATAAATCATCTCATTATCTCATGATATTCTAGAGATTCTGGATATCAAATCAATAGATCATCATTTGATCAAATTGTCTTCTTTCTCATTTAACAACACTTCTTTATTTATGTGGGTCGTATTTTTCTTGGTTGGATCCATTGAAGACTGTAGCTTCATTTGGGTTATTGTTTCATCAAATTTTCAACAATAAGTGAGATTTTGGAGGCTTTCACCTAATATTTTGGAGGCTTTTGCCTAATATTTTGGAGGCTTTTACCATTAAATTATAGTTGGTTTACTATTAAGTGGACTTGCTAAAACTTGTTTTCTGATGACTCAATGGTGGTTTCCAAGCATGATACTTATTTTAGGCTCAAATCTCACACTATATGTAACCAATCGGATAATAAAAATATAGGGAAAACATCAAAGAAAATAAAATAACGAGAGTGACATAAGCCAAAAGTAAATGTTCATATTCATGTGTGTCAAAATGTATTGTTAAAGGTGTCATTTTTAATCCACATGCTAATTATGAACATGTATAACAACACTAAAATATGTTAACCTATTATATTTGAGTAATCTTCCTCCATTAAAAGTTCATCATCATTCCAATCAACAATAATAAAATCATCTTTAGAAACCATGTAGGAATGAGATGGCCTTAAATAAATATATAAGTAGGAATTTCAAAGTAGGTAAATAGGTAGGAGAAACAATATCTATTTTTAGAATAGTTAACCAAATTTGAGCTTTGATTTTCACCTTTTTGTATCATGTTATTTGTTTTATTTCATTAGAGAACTGAATTCAAAGATTATTTGTAGTTTATTTTTAAATTTCTTACCTTCTTTATTTTTCATATGATGTGTTGGATCTTGTTTCTTAGTAAAATTAGTTGGCAGAATTCAAGGATTTTAAATCATTATGTTTTCATAGTGTTGATTTTCTTGTGTTTATAGCTTTAGATCTAAACCTGGATGAGGTAAGAGCTTCATGAAGATCCAAGTTTTGTTTGATTGAATTCATTCTTAGTTGTAAGTTGTTGGTGTTTTTATTGTTTCTTTCTATTGTCAAAATATTAATGAATGTGATACATGAAATATCATATTATGTTTCATGTGAAGGTTCTCTCAAACATTGACAGAGGTTGGTACTCATACCTTGACACCTTTTCTACCTTTTCCTCATGAATAAACTTTAAAAATTATTGATTCAATTTTAAAGGGATGGATCAAAAGTGTGTTATTCAAGGAATACCAATTAGAAGGCTAAAGTGGTTAGAGGATGATTTTTAAGCACAAGTGGCTAAAGTGGTTTGACAAATTAACAAGTGGAAAATGGTACAACCAAGGGTATTGTTAGCACTAAAAGTTGTATCTCAACAAATTCTATATACAACACCAAAATCTAAAGCTATGGTTCATGTCATAGGGTTTTGGGTTGGACATATGATCAAATAATGGGATCATCATACAAATTCATGAAAATGGGTAAATTTTCCTTGATATTTAAGCTCTCTAGGAAAAGGGGGTGTTCCCTAAGGTCTTCAAAATATGATAATTTAAAATAAATGAGCTATTAAAAAACTCCCTTACAACCATACCTAAGGTGTTGTTAAAATTCATATAATTTAAAACTACACTCATGACAATAGTGGATGTACAATCAAACCTACAAGACCTCCAAAAATAATATAAAGACCATATTTGTACACACACAATAAGATATACCAATTTATCTATCTTTAGGGATAAATTTCTTTAATCCATGCATACATATGTATAAGAATAAACATGCTAGTGGAATCTTCTAATGGTTAAGTAGTTAAATATTGCATAACATATGGCATGAGTTACACTACAAGACAATGAGAGACTATAAGACCAATACTAATCCTACACTAATGAGGAAACTGATTGGATTAGTACTATATTTGACCTCTTTAATATTCAAAATTGTTCCTACTCCAATGAAAAACTAAGTCTAATATCAGAAGGCCGAATCAACTTCCTATTGCATCAAGATAAAAAATGTGGTAAGATAAAAACAATATCTAGGCTTTGAGATTCCCCTAAATTATTGCAATATAACATGTGTTGAATATGGATCTTTATATTATTAGTTAGTATTTATAGTATGTTTACATTTGAGTTCAATCCCTTGAATAAAGGGTTAAGGAGCCACATGCTCGAAAGGAGGGGCACTGCCCCAACAATGCATTTATATATATTCATTGTAAATCTAGGCTATTCATCATTAGGTCAAAAATATTATGGTAGATATTATGTTATATTTTCTTGTTACACCCCGATTGTATAGCTACTATTGCATAGGGAAATTGATTTTAATGTTTGAATCATTGAGATGAATAAAACATGTTTTTGTTAGAAAAATGAATGTGTTCTATTTAAATGATTGTCTCATTTGATTGATACTTCTATTGATGTTATCCTTGAAGAATGTTGCATGCATAGTTATTGAGTTGTGAATATTCTAACTTAAGATGTTTTGTATATTGTTAATGTTGTGAACAAGTAACTACTGAGACTGTATGTCTATGGGTGCAGGTACATGAACCATTCCTCCAGGCGGAGGGGAAACATCACTCGGGAGAGGGGCTTGGTCAGATATCTAATAAAGTAAATCAATTGATCATATACACACCTCACTAAAGTTTTAGTGGAACTGAGTCAAATAGGTAGTTCTTGATAAGTCATCCATAGGCTTTAGGAGTTTTGGGTTACTTCTTTGTGCTTTGTGAGTGGTGTTACTTGTAAACCTGACTTATTGTTCTGTGACCTTGGATGTGAAACATGATTGGTTTTATGTACATAGGCAGGGTGTAAATGTGTACACATGTATCTCTGAGATACATGTATCTATATGTATAGACATGGTGATACAGACATACGATCCGCAAACTGATATGCCATACATGTGTGTCAACATGGTATACATACACATACATGTACATGAAAAATATAATTGGCTATATACATCTATATACATGTACACGCTACCTATTGTCAGTGATTATAATATTATTATATTATTCTGGTTTTTGTATATATACACATATATACATTAATAGGTATATTGAAAGTATGTTGACAGACTCACAATACACGTATTTAATCAATTAATATGTAAATGTGTATATACGTATAAATGTAAATATATATATATAATATTATATAAGTATATATATATATTATTATAGTTTTACCAAAATAATATATATGTATATATAGGCATATTTAAATATATATATGCATATATACATTTTGAAGTATTATAAAACTATAATAACATATATATAAATCTAATACAATATATATATAAATATAAATATATCTAGATATTTGAAATAAATAAGAAATTGAGACTTAACTTTATCAAGTCATATGGAAAATAGAGACTTAACTTTATTAAGTCATTTGGTATATCGATTATTGCATCATGGAAAAGGAACTATGAAAATCGGTTGGAATGTTTAAATATTTTATTCACCATAAAGTGCAACACAATTCTGGGGAAAATGCACCAACTTCTTAAAGAAGAAATATTTCATTTAAACATTATAAACAAAATTTTGAAATGGGTGAAATTCTGAAGAAAACTTCTCATGAAGGATATGAGCTTCCAACGTAGGAAGAAATGGAAGATAAATTCAATCGTTGGTTTTGGGGAAAACACTAGCCAATTAGAAAATCATTGTTGCAACCTTAACCTTGACATTTTCACAACAAGCACGAATCAACCTCTGTTTTGCGCCAAAAATGGACATTTTTCTATATGTGGCAATTCCGAGTTAGGAGTTGAATGATTCTTGAACTTGTTGGTTCATAAGAAGTTGAATCATAGTTATTTTTGATGACATAGGTCTTGGAAATCTGCCATGTTGCTTCTTGACCAATTCTAGGCACTTTGCTATCCATTCGCATGTCATACTTTGAGGAATTCAGGCTTATAAAAGGATGCCCAACCCTTTGTTGAAACACATGAATTTAACATTGAGCATTCTGAGTGAAATTTTGAGCTATCTATTTCTTCACATTTTTATATGTGCATTTGTTGTAGTATATATTTTGGAAATAATAGTAAATGCAAACCAGCATTACCAGTCACTATTTATCATTCATTCTGAGCTTTAGAGTAAAATAGAGGGATTAGTATCTAAGCAAGATATTTAGTAAGGAGAGAACCTTTAGGAGAAGTATTAGAGGAAACCAATTGGAATAATTCACTATCAACCCAGGAGTTGTATTCATTTGGATTTAGGAAAATTCAAGAGCATCAAGAAGGCCAAGCTTGAGGAAACAAGCATGAGGAAAACCTTCTTAATTCATTTTTTTTGGAAGTAAAAGTATTCATTGTGTTTTTCTTTAGGCATTGATTGAAATTAGGCATAAATTGATTAACTAAGTGATAGAGTATTATGTTTCTAGTTATAAATTTGCATTGACTGCAGGAAATGTCTTGAATGCAAAATAATTATAAGGGAAAGGGAAAATGTTGTTCTTACTTTCCTTAAAAAGGGAATCTAAGTATAGGGGATTAAAGAAAGACTATGATTAAGTTGGATTTCTTTTTTGTATGTATGTTTCTTATTCTGTATGATCTCCGTATATGGAGAATACAAGAAATTAGTTAATATATTTTAGAACCCAAATAAAGGCAGAACCAAGTATGGTCTTAAGCTTAATTTATTAGGTTAACTAAGACAAGATAAGCACTCCTAGGATAAAGATTTCTGGATTAGGAGTTATGTTACAAGACAGTTGTAGACTATTTCATTTCTAAGTAGATTATTTGAAGGTAGGTTGTCTAAAACGTGATATACCTCTCTTGTGTAACTATTTGAAGTAGATTGTTTAAAGGTAGGTTATCTGGAACATGGGATACCTATCTTTTGTAATTACTTAATAGATTAGTATGTTGTAGGTTAGTCTAGGATAAAATATTATCCAAAAGTAAAGGATGATACCTAAACGTAGTGTAAGATAGCCTTAAGTCAAATCGGCCCTGAGTAGTGTATATGATAGATGACCTTCATTCAAAGTAATGAATGAGAACACTTTGGCCAAAGTAGTGAAATGTATGACATCCACTTAGATGTGAGATAGTTGAGACTACATTTTTAGTTCATTGTGATCCTTCATGCTAGTTGGGTATTGTGAAATAGAAAGTTCTAGATGTATAGGACACAACACTATGCTCAGTTGGGTTGTCGCAGTTGGATACTCTACCAATATCTTCGTTGAAAGGGAGGGCCATCTATCATATGATAGATGTGTGGGGGACCACAATAATAGTCTGTGGTTGGCGAAAAAGTGCCCGAGTGATGTTTCTCCTCCACAGAAGGGGACAGATACACCAATATTTGAAAGAAAGGGAACCTGAACCGTCGTACTACTATTTGTGCAAGAGTTTACGAGCTATGTATCTAATTTTTTTAAGATTATATTTTCAATGAAAATGGAATTTATGTGGAAATATATATTTTAACTTACATGTATTTATCAATAAAGAGAGGAAGAATTTTATTGTAATGTCTTTGTTACTTGTTACTATTATATGTTTGAAGTGAAATGTTAGAAAATTTTTAATTACCCAAGGGTGGGATCGTTACATGTGGTATTAGAGCTACTAGAATCTGCACTGAAACCTATGAGCTCATTACGCAACAATGCGTAAACCTTATCAGAAAATTAAGGTTGAAAATTTCTTGTGCCACAATGGCAAGAGAAAAGAACTTAGGAAAAGTGAAAGAAAAATAATTTATGATATTACCTAGAATTGTGGAAGATTATGCAATTGGGTTATGTAGGAAGGCTAGGAAGAATGACCAATATACACCTTATCTTGCAGTATAGTTTTATGACTCTAAGGAAAAAGGAGAGGAATGTCAAGATTAGGACATTGGAATGACAAAGTGAATTTTTGAATGAGTAACCACTATAACCTAGAAAAGAGAGAGTAAGAGGCTACATGAAATGTGGCAAGATAATGTCTAGTATACAAGGAAATGAAGACTAAATGTCATCATTGGTAGCACATACATACTCTCTTGAGATTCCAGAGGAAAATAGTAGAACATAAGATAGGTCAATTTGACTATGTTAGTAGAACTAACATAATGTTCTAAGTGGAAAAACTCATCAAATAAATCAACGTTTTTGAAAAACTTGACTCATAGGATTTAGATCTTAAATAATATATTGTGGACAAGTAGTTGCTTAGTAAACCTAAAAGGGTATTTCATTTTAGCAAATAATGATAGGGTTGTGTAAACCATGATCATACTTTGAAAAATTCAGTTGAGCGAACATACAATATATTGTTTAGTCAATAAGAAAAAATGGTAAACCCAAAACTTGCATGAAAATCTTGTGAATGTATGCTTATATGTTTTACCAAAAGATAGTTAAAATTTTTAATTAGGCTAACTTGTATTAAACATTCAGGTTTAAGTCAAGCTTTTAAAACATGGTGAACATGTATGAAAAGACAAGAAATAATCCTAGTACAAGTTGTGAAGAGGAAAAAAGAACCACTAGTGTAGAAGCAACACTCGACATGATTTTGGAAAGGTTAACTAGTCTAGAAAATGAAAGAGAGAAAGACAAATTGGAGAAGGAAATAACCATTAGAAACACGGAAGGAAAAAGTTCATCTCATGGATGGGGTGAAAACCACAATCATAAGGAAAATTCACCAACCAACTTTGTTGAAAGGAATAGGAAGATAGTGTCCACAAAGCTATCTCGTGACATGAAGAAGATAATACCGCCAAATTTTGATGGCATTGAAGGAGGCAACGAAGCCAAAGTCTAGCTAGTCCAGATGGAGAAGTACTTTGAAATAAGGAACTACGATGAGGTAACTAAGGCAGCATGGGGAGCATACTAGTTAGCGGGAGAAGCCTCTAATTGGTGGATGAACAAAAAGTTGGAACTTGACATAAGTTTATGGAAGATGACTTGGGGAGAGTTTGTTGATATTTTTCACAAACAATGGTTGCCACAACTCTATTATGACCAAAAAATCTCTGAATTTTAAGAATTGAGGAAAGGGACCATGTATGTCAATGAGTACTGGGAGACGTTTAGTCAACTTGTTCGATATGTGCCCATATATCATAATGATGAACGATTCTGAATCAAGAAATTCATCTTCAGACTTAAAAAAAATATTGGAGGTGAAGTCAATATACATGGTCTGACTACAATGGACCTTGTGTATGAAAAATCCATTAAGCAGGAACATAAGCTTAAGGATGACTCAGCCTAGTGTGAAAGAGAAGAACAAAAGAAGGATACTGAGGTCCCCGATAAGATTGCCCCCAAAAAGGAATAAATTGTGCATGGTGTAGCAAAGAAAAAAGGGAAGAGATCTCACTTCAATGAAAAGGAATTTAGAAGAGATTGGAAAAGAGACAACTCAAGGTATGATGACACTAGCAGAGCTAGTGAAGGTGATAATAAAACTAGGGAAATCATGGAGAAAAGAGGGCCAAGAGCAGGATGCTTTATTTTTAAAGGTAGTCATTATGCAAATGAATGCCCCAACAAAATGAAAACTCACTGCCTACTCAAAAGGCCATGTTTCAGCAGAGGAAACATGTTGCCATGAGTGATAGACAAGCCAATGTCCAAATTAAACCAATCAAACATTCTTGAAACTTTCAAGATTGACAAATAAATGTTGAGTTATTTTTTTATGTTTAAATAATACCTTAGTTCATCGAGGATGATGAATCATAAGGGGGGGAGTATGTTACACCCCGATTGTATAACTACTATTGCATAGTGCAATTTATTATAATGTTTGAATCATTGAGATGAATAAAACATTTTTTGTAATCAAAATTAATTGTTCTTTTTAAATGATTGTCTCATTTGATTGATACTTCTATTGATGTTATCCTTGAAGAATGTTGCATGCATAGTTATTGAGTTGTGAGTATTCTAAATTAACATATTTTGTATACTGTTAATGTTGTAAATAAGTAACTACCGAGATTGTATGTCTATGGGTGCAGGTACATGAATCATTCCTCTAGGCAGAGGGGAAACATCACTCGTGATAGGGGCTTGGTCGGATATCCGGTAAAGTAAATCAATTGATCATACACACACTTCACTAAAGGTTTAGAGGAACTGAGTCAAATAGGTTGGTCTTGAAAAGTCATCCATAGGCTTTAGGAGTTTTGGGTTACTTCTTTGTGCTTTGTGAGTGGTGTTACTTGTAAACTTGACTTATTGTTTTGTGACCTTGGATGTGAAATATGATTGATTTTATGTACATAGGCAGGGTGTATATGTGTACACATGTATCTCTCATATACATGTATCTATATCTATATGGTGATACAAATGTATGATCGAAAAATCGATATGCCATATGTGTGTGTCGACATGGTATACATAAACATACATGTACATGATAGTATAATTGGCTATATACATCTATACACATGTACACGCTACCTATTGTTAGTGATTATAATATTATTATATTATTCAAGAATTTACATATATATACATACATACACGGGTAAGTGCACCAATCTGTGACACAATTTTGATGCCAAATTGCAAAAAAAAACCTGTAATAGGCCATATTGCGCTCGCCCAATTTGAAAAATGCCACATTTGGCAAACGTCAAATTTGGCACTCTCCAAATGGCTTTAACATTTGGTGAGCACCAAATTTATCACTCTCCAAATGGCTGTACCATTTGGCGAGCGCCAAATGGCTTGAATTTTGCAATTGGTGAACAAGTGTGCGTTCTCTTTCTTTTTGCAATAAATTTTGGAATGCATTTTTTTAAACTCTTTTATTTTTGCTTTCTCTTCCAAGGAAACTATATACATGAAATAAACATTTAAGTATAAGTTTACATTTACATATGGACATTTACTTTCTTATACTTTAAGCTATATTACATTTATATAGGCAGGATGTTTGAGAGTAGTTTCAGATCTCTAGGAATTATAATGCAAATTCTAGTTTTTGGAAGATCTTAAAAATTTCAGACTTAGTCAAATTTCAGTAATCAGGAGGTCAAATTTTAGTAGTCAGAAAATTGTATCAACTTTCTCTCTCCTTCTCTCTACTCTCTATCTCTCCACTCCCTCTCTCTCTCTCCCTTGCTCTCTCTCTCCCGTCTCTCTCTCTCTCTCACCCCTCTATCTCCTCCCTACATCTACCTCC
>CM021102.1:244291240-244340052 GCA_007115665.2 Sequoiadendron giganteum
CTTTTTTTGTTTATAAAGAATTAGGTATTACCCCCATAGCCTCTCAGAATAAGGTCACTCAATTGGACAAGACAAAGGTAAGTGTAGTAGGAGAATTAAACATGATCCCCACACAACTTGCATTAGATCCTAGGGTGCAAAAGGTGATCAACATTCAGGTTGCTGATATTATGGATACCTATGGTTTGATTTTGGGTTGGGATTTCACAAAGGCATTGAATCGGTATACATCTATAGACCATTCTCACATGTGGCTACCATGGAAAGTAGTTCCAAACCAGATCAGGATTGAAAGAGAGCCTAGAATGAAGTAAGTAATTACTGAATACCAAAATATTTTGAATGAGGTATTGGTGTCAAAAGTCAGCATGGGGAATTATGTGTTGGTTGCATCAGCCTCAGAGAATGAAGAGGTCTTTATGTTGCAAACTCCCTTAGATGAATTCATATCAGAGATTAGTGGTTCGGAAATAGTGACCCAACAAGTAGATGAAATAGATGACCAAGAAGATAGACAACTTAGTTTGTTGGATAAATTTTAGGGATTGAATAAAAGGTGTATAGAGAATCAGATCCAACTGGGAGGAAGTATGAATTTTGAAGAACTGTTGCTTCCAAATTGGTGCAGAGTCCATGATGCTCCTCATTCTGAGTTGGAGTGTGACTTATGTCAGACTGTTGTGGAGCAGGTACAAAAATGCATTAACCCAATCCCAACCGTTGGACTCAATATATAAAAAGAGCTAAATAATGATAGGGGTAAAAACACAATGCTTCCTGAAAAGCCCCCTATTTCCAGTAAAATGAAAGATGAATTAAGGAAAATAGAGCCTCGTGGTTGTTGGACATTAAGATTTGATGGGTCCAAATCTAAGCAAGGGGTTGGAGTAGGGTTTGAGTTGATTAGTCCTAAAGGTAAGAATTATTTTGCTGCTCATAGACTCCAATTTCAATGTACTAATAATGTTGTTGAATATGAAGTTTTGATTCATGGGTTGCTAATGGCATCAAGGAAGAAAGTTAAGATATTATAGGTTTTTGGAGACTCTGAGTTAGTAGTCAAATAGGTGAGGAAACAATATTCATGTTGTGATAGGAGGATGACTAATTATAGGCATAGAGTGTGGGATCTCATTGAGGGATTTGATACTTTCAACATCTAGTTGATCCCTCAAAGTAGGAATAAAGTTTTTGATTATCTAGCACAGGCTGCTAGTACATTACAACCTTTATCACTTTTAGGATTGAATAAGTTTACAATTGAACTCACTCCAGTACCTTTAGTACCTGACAATGTGACTAATTTCTAGGTATTTGAAGATGATAAGCATATTTTGGATTTTATTACAAGTTGTGATGTGTTTGCCTCTCAAGTCATTGATGAGATAGAGCCTCAAGAGGCAAAAATGGACTTGGGAGGGATCATTAACCTGAAGACCAACACTATCCCAAGAGGTATGGTGCAACTTGAATGAATTTTTGATTTGGATAAGATAAGAGATTAGGAACAACAAGAAAAAAGGGAGTCTCTTAGTAGCCAATGTGAAACATATAATATGGGGACGTCATATGACATGAAGAACATTTTTATTGTTAATGTATGTACTCTGGAAGAAAGAAAAGTGATTATTGATGCCTTCCACACATATCATGATGTGATAGCCTGGAGCTATGAAGATTTAAAGAAATATGACACCTCAATCATTACACACACCATTCCCTTGAAGTCCAATGTCAAACCATTCAGACAGAGACAAAGACCAATCAATACTCTATTAGAACTCATCATTCAGAAGGAAGTGCAAAAGTTTCTTTCAACACGAATTATATTTCTAGTAAGGCATTCAACTTGGGTTACGAAACTGGTTCCAGTAAGGAAAATGAATGGAGAAATCAGACTATGTGTGGACTTCAAGAATCTAAACATAGCATCGAAAAAAGATAACTATTTAGTTCATTCACTGGATGAAGTGCTTCATATTGTCAATGGATCTCAGATGATTTCCTTTTTGGATGGGTAACCAAGTTATGGTGCAATATGAGGACAAGCACAAAACTACCTTCACTACAAAATGAGGAACTTTTGCCTACAGGCGGATGCCTTTTGGGTTGATCAATGCTGGTGCTACATTCTAGAGAGCTATGGATATTTCTTTTAAGGTCATAATTGGTAAATGCATCATTATTTATATGGATGACTTGAAATTTTTCTCTAAGAAATGAGGTGATCACATAGCAGATTTATGTAAATTATTCCAAAGGTGCAGAGAGTTTGGCATTTCACTTAATCCAACGAAGTGCATTTTTGGAGTCACGAAAGGAAAATTACTAGGACACATTATCTCATAATAGGGTATTGCTATTGATCCTGAATGAATACAGGCTATAGGCTATCTTGAAGATTCAGCCTGTTGCAAGAAAGAAAGAAATGAAGTCATTCTTTGGGAAGATTAACTTTATTAGAAAATTTATTACTAGATTTGTAGAGATAGTGAAGCCACTAAATGCTATGTTGAAATAAGAGGCAAAAGTAGAGTGGAATACAAAAGCTAAGGAGGCCTTTAAAAAAATTAAGAAAGCTTTGTTGAGGCTCCAGTGTTGGTGAGTCTAGATTATGCTAAGTCATTTTACATATATTCATTCACTTCTAATCACTCTTATGCTAGAATGTTAACGCAAAAGTTTGATCAAGGAGATGAGAATTCTATAGCCTTCATGAGTAATCCTTTAAAGGATGCTGAATTGATATACCACAATGTGGAAAATCAAGCATATGCTTTGGTCAGAGCTGTAAATAAGTTCAGTCATTATATTTTTAGGAATAAGGTTTTTGCCATAGTGCTTGATCATGCAATAAAGTTGTTGCTAATGTAGAATGAGCTAGGTGAACGAAGAGCCAAATGGGTGACTATGTTACAAGAATATGATATAGAGATTCAACCCATGAAATTGGTAAGAGGACTAAGACTGACAAAGACAATGGCTGAGACAGGTCCCTATCTCACAACCCAGCACTATTATCTTCAAGAGGTATCTCTAGGAGATTGGTATGATAAAATCATTTATTATTTACTGAATCAAAAATGTCCTGATCACCTTAGTGCAGTTTAGAGGTGATCCTTGGACCTAAAGAATGGAATTTTTATTATAAAAGGAGTTTTCTTGTATAGGAAAAATCATGAGGGTGTATACTTAAGATTAATGGGGAAGGAAGAAGCTACTTGAGTGATGATTGAATTCCATGAAAGATATGGCACAGGCTATGGTTCTGCATCATCCACTGTGAATCAGATCTTGTGGGCAAGCTCTTATTGGCCTAGTTTGTTTAAGGATACACACCAGCATGTGAGGACTTGTCATATATGTCAAACTGCAACAAGTAAGGAAAAAAATGCAGCCCTTCCACTTCAGCCAGTCATAGAGGTAAAACCATTCACCCAATGGGGAATGGACTTCATAGGTCCAATTAATCCTCCATCTTCTACGGGCCACAGGTATATTCTCACAATAAATTATTATTTTACTAGATGGAAAAAAGCTCTTGCTTGTAAACAATGTACTTCATATCTGGTAATCAATTTCCTTGAGTCAGGTATTATTAATCATTTCAGGTGTCCACTATATTTAGTTTGTGATAATGGTCCTGCATTTGCATCACTAAAAATTTCTAATTAGGGTTTTGATCATGGAATTATCATTAAATTTGCATCCAATTACTACCCTTAGGGTAATTTTATAGCTGTGTCTTCCAATAAGAATCTCTTAACAATCATCTGTAAGTTGCTAGAATAAAATCCTAAGGATTGGCACACTCAGCTTCGATTTTCTCTCGCGACGGACTGTACTAGACATAAGGAATCTATAGGAACCTCTCCTTATCACCTAGTGTATGGTTTGGAACCTGTGTTTCCCATCCAATTGAAGATCCCTACCTTGTAGTTCATTAATGAATACTATAATGAGGATGATAAATGTGAAGCTCGTCTAGCTAAGTTGTTACACCTTGAAGAGAAAAGAGATGAAGCCCTAGACAAATTTTCTAAACATCAGGGCGTAGTGAAAAGATGGTTTGATAGGAGAGCTAAGGTGAAAGCCTTTAGAATATCTCACTTAGTTCTCTACTGGGATAAGGCCCATGACCATAAGGGAGAGCATGGTAAATTTGATAAACTATGGCTTGGCCTTTACTAGATTTCAGAAATTTTGGGAGATAATGCTTTTCGCTTGAAAACCCTCACTAGTGAGGATATCTCGATGCTTGCTAATGGGTAGTATTTGAAGCATTACTTCCAATCTTGAGTTTTTTGCAGCTCATCCTTGTACATAGTTAGAGTAGGTTTTCTTTCTCCTTTTTGCTTTGCTTGTTTTCTTTGCTTAATGTAGGTTTGCTTTGGCTCATTTTTCTTTTGTTTTCCGTTTTGTTTTCTTCTTTTGGGTTTCTTGCTTTCTTGGGCTTGTTGCATCTGTACAACGAGTTGTTCACCTGGGGTTGTTCTAGAAGTTTATTTCACAAACTCTAATAAGTTTTTTAGAGTCAAGTGGTGGAATTCCTTTATCTGATGTCCCTTGTACTTAGAATTAGAGTCACTTGTTTTGGAAAAACTTTGGTATATATTTGTGTCTCGCACTTTCACACTAAAATTAAGGATTCTGGAATTGCATACGATTCCTATGTAATTTGGCCTGGTGAAAAATCTTATATTTTTCTACAGTTCCACTGTGTTCCTCATCCCTGAGTGTAAGTTTCATTACTTGCGAGGTGAAGGAAGGGTTTATAAAATGTTTAAAAGAGAAAAAAAGAAAAAGAAAATTTGTAAAATCAAAATTAACCTTCACCTTATTAGGGGTATCTTAGTATCTCTACCGGGGCTATAGATGCCTAGCTAGCAGTAGAGCTGTGCTTGGGAGGGTCACAATGATAACCTCATGAGGGATATGGAAGTCTGATTGGTAGCGAGGCTCTATCTAGGTTGCTTTTGGAGTTAGAAATTTTATGTAGCTTGGTTAGATTTTCTCTGGTTCCCGTTGCACCTAAAGAATAGGAAATGAATGCAAATACACACACTTGGACCCTGATATAGGAAAAAGTCTTCTTTCTTGCATTTTCTGAAACTTTGTTCATAGGTATCTTGATGTAAGGACCACAAAACCAGAGACTCTGGGTTTTTTATTCCAATTTCTTCTTGAAATTCTCTGGAGAATTTCACCAATGGAGTCGCCATTTGTTGTGCAGTTTTTGCAAACACGCCCCACTGAAAGTAGGGAGCCTCTTTTTTCTCTTTTGGTTTTCACTTCTGGTGCCTTGGCCTTTCCATTTTTGGAGTTTTTCTTTCTTGGGAATAAAATTTGATGTTCATATTTCCTATTGGAATAGTCCAATTATGATTTATATTGAAAACCTTAAGTTTTGGGCTCATTCTGGGTTTTTCACTGTTTTCGGGAAAATCCACCCTGGGCGGACTTTCCCGATTTCCTGTCGAAGCTTGGTAATAGTTGATTTTTGTTGGAGTCTAGGGATTTTGGTCATCCACAGAAATCTATCATGTCTATATTTTTCCGAAGTCCGTTGCTCTTTCGGATTCTTGGATTTGATCTAGGTTGTCTTGTCGATCGCATTAATGGGTGATTGCACAAATTCTTAGGCGATGTTATATTGGTTTATGGGAAGTGATTTTCCATTTGAGTTATATTGTTTGCTTGCCATTTGAGTCTGGAGTGTTTGAACCTAAGGTGTGTTCATGGATTGTGCCTTTGGGAGTCAATATGAGTGTTGCGTTTGGATTTCCTGGGCACCATCTGCATTCTTCTCATGCTTTGGAGTTTCTTGTCTGTTTATTGATTTTGATTCCTCTATTCTCATGGTATGTGAAAGCTATCTCTCTCTATTTTATTTGGATTTCTTTTTTTTATGCGTTTTCATGTTATTCATTGCTACACCCTTATTTATTGAATGTGTGCTTCTTGGCCGTTTTGGGGGTTCATATCTTTCCAGTTGGCGTTTTGCATTTCTAAGCTGGGGAATTTCCCATTCTGTTCAGATGCCATTCGTGGGTGTTGTTTTAAGCTTTCCTTTCTTGGGTAGCTTGCTTGTATTTACCATGAATTTTCTATCTTTATGGGCAAGCAAGTTGTGCCCGAGCTATTATATGCATTCATGGTGGAAGGTTTAGGGTTTTTGACTTAGGGCATAGACAATCCCTCTCAATTTATTGAGAGGTGAGTTTTGAATTCAAGGTCAATCGATTGGAGGTCTAAGTTAAGTCGTTGTTGAGATCTAGGTTCTTAAATTCATGATTATTTGATCAATTTGGGTGAGGATGAGAGAAATGTAGGTTTTCACATTTTCAATGGCTTTGCAGAATTCCCCATCTGTCAGAATTCCCTAAGTTTTCTCGTTTCCTCATTGTTCTTTGCAATACGCTTTAATCCAAGTTTTTACCTATCTCATCGATTTCCGCTACATCCAAAATTTCCCGAGGTCCATTACTTGGTCATTTTTTCCTGAAGTCAGGTGTTAGTGGTAAAATTGTATTGATTTCGCTGAAATCTGCACCCTCGGGATTTTCTCGAATGTTCTACACTTCATTTTCCCGGATTCTTAAAATTGTTGTCATTCTCAGAGATTTCTGTCTAAGGCAGATTTTTCTGAGGTTTTGTGAGAATGAAGAATTTGATGGTTATATGAATATTTTCTTGGTGATTGTGCATTTTAAATGATGAAATGAACTTATGCTAAGTTGTATCAAATCATTCTTGGTTAAATTGATTGATTAAAATGATTATATGGATGTTTGTATGTATATTTCACTGGATTCCGCCTGGTTTGGATTTCCTCGAAATTCCTCTCCAGTCTAGATTCTACGAGGGAGGCTAAATCATGAACTTTGAGATGGTTGATTTAATATGGATTTTGGACACTTTGTTTATCTTGGATCTTATTTGCAGGCAGGATCAAGTCAAGCTGTTGTTGGGCAAGGCAAGCGAAAGGCAATGGATCCAAGTGTTGAAGGTTCTGCTATCTCTGAAGTAGAGAGTAGGATTCCTGAGAGCACGCTGACTTCCGTCTAGTCAAGGATTACTGATACCAATGTGGGAATGTTGGACTATGAAGAGTTTACGGTAGGAATGGCAGCACAAAACCTCCCTTTATTGGCCAGAAGGACATTGGAGTTTGGGTTAGCGCATGTGGTTGGATTTCCCTCTATGGTGCAGTGTTATGAGCTATTGCTTGAGTGTGCTAGAAATTATGACCGGGGTACACAAAGAATAATTGGTCCCCAAGGAAGGATTTTGGAGAACTTTGACCCTGTGTCCATTGCTTGAAACTTTGATATGCCTGATCGGTCATATGTTGTGGCTTTTGATATGGATTCAGCCAAAAATTATTATGAGGAGAATGTTGTTAAATCTCAACAGGTTATCAACTCTTGGTCGCAGAAGCCCAAGTCTCATTTCTCTAAGTTGCCCAAGCAGCTAGTCAGGCTCAAATTCAGAAGAGAGTACTATGATGCTATCACAGTCCTCCACAGGGTGGTAGGATTGAATAATGCAAGGGTATTTGAGAGTTGGATGTTTAATTTTATTGCTCAAATGGAGCAAGGTATAGATTACCACTCGAAAGGTGCTATAAGTGTAGTGATACATGAGAAAATGTTCAATGTCCTACAGACAAAGACCTTCACCATGACTTCCTATTTGTTGTATGCACTTGCAAGGTTTCACCCATACAAGGGGCTGAGCACTAGAGGTGTGTTTGGGTAGGATGTGATCTATGAAGTGTATCCACAATTACACATGGGTGGAGGAAGCTATAGGAGGGTGAATGATGTATTCACCATGTACATCACTAGGTTGTTGTAGGGTGTTAAACATGTTAGAATTTCAAACAAGGCAAAAAGAGTTGATCAAAAGGTTTTGAGCCTAGTTCATCTAGTTCCTTACCTTCTCTTACATAAGAATTGATGGTTGCCAATAGGATCCCTATAGACTTCCAAGGTACCCAATAGACCATATTATATTACTGGAGGTCACAAGGAAAATATGTGACTTTGATGTGATTGTAAAAGGGGAGAAACATAAGACACGGTTTGGCAATGACTTCTCATTGAAGATAGGCACTAATGAGGTATGCCATTCCATCCAATCAGCCTATGCTTCTGAAGAAGAGATGAGTACTCTTGGTCTCTCCTTCCATTCCAAGAGGGCTAGGTTTCATATCACTGGTGAGGCATAGAAGTAGGATAGTAGAGAGTATAGTCACAAGGACAAAATTGAAGACTATTGGGTTAACCTTGGTGATGAGTTTGATGTTAGAAAGAAGAAATTATCTAGGCTGTCAGTTGACTTAGTGCAGTTATATAAAATAAAGGCAATTCTTGATCAAGTTGAAGAAGATGGGAATCTGGTTCAGGGACACATTTTTTAGGTTGTGAAGGCTAGGCCGGTTGGAGATATTGATTGGCTAGAAGAGGAAAAGAGAGATTTGGAGCAGATTTTGACTCTAGTGATCAAATACACCAAGGTGTGGATTAAGCACAAAATGCTAGAATTGAAAAGGGAAGGTGTACAATGCACCTATAATTTAATCAAAGACTTGGATTCTCATTATGCCTGTAAGGAATCACATGAGCAGAATCCCAAGGGTAAGGCCAAGGTGGGATCTCCTTTAAAGATCAAGGTTAGGAATATTTAAACTGAAGAGGTAGTAGAGGCAGGTAAACAAAGAAAGCCCAAGAAGAAAGCTAGGGTCATTTCCAGGATTGAATGAGATGGATCAAATAACAGGGTGGCCCACATTGCTACCCCTACTCCTAATAAAGATAAAGATGGGGTGACTGCAAAAGACTATCATGTGCAGACCATCAATCTAGAGCATGCATCTATGGAATACGATATTGAGGAGCATGAAGGCTCCAATGATGTAATCCTTGGTTGATTGAGGAAGGAGGTGCAAACCAAGCATGAGTTGGAGAAGGAAAATGAGAAACTAAAGAGGTACTTGCAAGAGTTGATGAAACCCTTTCAGTCCATTGGTTCTTCCTCCTCTGCTATAGGCTTCTTGCCTCAAGAGACAATATCAGAGCTTGAAAGGATGAAAGGCACCACACATGCTATAGTTGTTTGGTTGCGGGGATTGCACACCAAGGGAGATGGTACCATCAAGGAAATATTTTCAACTGAAAAGGATGCAATGAGATTAGTTGATTGTCTAAAGACTATTGTAGCCCAAGACAAGGAGGACATAGATCTCTTGCTGCAGAAAACAAAGACAATTATGGAGTACACTGAAGATCAACTTGTGAAGAGTGGAATTCTTTCTTTCTCAAGGGTTGCAAAGCCTTGGGAATGGTTTGAGATTTTGCAAATGAGGCAAAGGGCCTTGAAGAAGATATATAAACAAGGGAAGCAGATCGAGGACACTTTGACTATTATTTATGATAAATGTATCTCCTTTGAAATCATGACAGTGAGAAAGAAATTTGCTTCAAATAATCTCAGTTTGGAGCAGTTAAGAAGATGGTTGAGGGATAAATACTCTCCAATTAATGAAGGTCCAGTTACTGAACATCAACTACATGATGTTGCAACCTTTATTGCAGTTATTGATAGGTATCTAACAAATAGGGCTGATTGGGATGGTGGAGTAAAGCAAGCAAGAGAGGACATCAAGTCTCTTAAGAGGAAGATTAGGGTTTTTCCTATGTCACCTATTGCCAAATTGGATAGGGTATTATTGGCAGTGCATGGTGAAGTGGAGCATGCCAAAGACAAGGATGGGTTGTAGTTATATAGGGTTGCATTGAAGTTTGTGCTTCCCATTATTCACATGCATTGAATTGAGTTTTTGAGATCTCGGGCCAAATTGGATGAAATTGGTGCAATTTAAACATTTCATGTTGTTTCTGAATATCTTTTAGGGCCGACCTATTGTGTGGCATTTATTATTTTAAACCCCATTTGGGCTGACCCATCTTGGGAGGTTCTTTATAAATTGAGCATGATGCCTCATTTGTAATATGATAGAGTACCATATAGAATGGAATAGTGGGAAGTTGGAGGATTTCACATTTGAGCGAATTGTAATTAGGGTTTATCTTCAAGCAAGTGTTGTAACAAAATACTAGAACAGTTTATATTTTACATGATTTAATATAAGAAAGGATATTGTGACTTGGTATCTTTCTTGTGTTATTGTTCTTCTATCTTTAAAATTGCTTAAGTTTATTGTTAGATGGTTTGGTGTTTCTTAGGGTTTCATGCTTGAAATTTTTGCAGCAATCTCTAGTCCATACTTTTTGCAATTAGTTGATTTTTAGCTGCTTTCCAAAGTTAGAGTGGACTTAAAAACTATGCTTAGTTCAATTATGATTTTTTTTTCATTTAAATTTCAATAGTGTTGTCGTGAATGAATATGCATGATTTGAAAATATTTAACACCTTAGAAGATTGCACTATTCCTGTGAGATTGGAGATCTATCTAGGTTGAATAGAAATTAGTTTATGAGGGATCGGCCCAGTTTGAGCATCTTATCTTTTGCATTGTCAATCTTAGGGTTAGAATTAGTCTTAGAATTATCTCTGAAACCTTTATCTTTTGTTATTTCTTTATTATTTGGGTTATATTTAGGGTTTACAGTATCAAATTATTGGTAGATCTGATAAATTTGAGTCCAATGTTTTCTTGTCGTAAGGTCCCTTTATGATTACCAACATTTTCACATTTATCACAGAGTTGTTTCGTTGCATTGTCAAGACTTGACATTAGAGACCTTGGGTTTATCTCTTTTCCCATATAGATTTACATTTCAAGAGAAATAGGATATCATATTCTATTTGATTTGTTGTTGTGCAAAAAACACCATCAACATATAGGAGCAACCCTAATAGTTGCTCACTTCAATTAATAGAAAAGTATTTAGTTATGTGAATAAATAACTCCTAACTTTAGCTTAAGTGCATGAGAATAAATTAGACTAATAATCAATTGAAAATTAATTAATTAATAGCTAATTTATGATTACTCTAATACAATTTTCCCTTTAGCCTTATTGAGTTTTTTATGGAATTCCTCTCTCCTAGTCCTTAGTAAAAAGTCCTTAAACTCCTTGGAATTGACAAAATCATCGTCAAAGATGAATTGTGTGCAGGCTAGGGCTCTGATGTTATCATATTCATCCCTACCTCCTCCCACACATTCTCATTTTTTATTTTTGCAATATGAATAACATTATTCTTGGTGGTAAGAACATTGCTTGGTCCACTTCTTCCTCAATGACAACATTTTCTCCAATCAACTTTGTTTCCTATCCTTTATCAATGCCCAAAGAATAGTCAACAAAATATGGTAGATCAATCCTTCTCTTCTTTTGAGGTTTCTCTTTGGAGGTATTAGTTGTAGGTGGATGCTCTTGATGAGAAGGTTCTACCAATGTTGGCTCTTTATATCTTCTTGCATAAGCATACAATGATAGGTTAATAGTTGGTTGGTACATTGGCCTTTCCTTAATTGTAGGGTCCTTCCCAACCAATGTGTTAAAATTATGCAACATTTTTTGTATTCTTGCAATGGGGTATTTTATCTCTTCAAATGCATCATGCTAATTAGCACTTTTCTTTGATCTTTGTTATTTCCCTTTCCTAATAGAAACCCATTTTATTCTTCTCACATTTACTTCCTTTTCTATTAGATAATTCCTTATCACATCTCCCACAAAGAGAACCTAGTGGGCAAATAAAAACCTCCTAATGCTCAATCTTGCTTGATTAATAAGGACTTTAAATTCAAAAGTTCTTACAACTTCATGGCTTAGCCTGCAAGACTAGAGCATAGGGTATATCAACTCTAGGTCCTCTCTAGATATGGTGAAATCATAGAACACTATAGTAAAAATAAAGAAAGATCCTTTTTTTGTCCTTTCAAGTGGCTCTTGTTTGCTCTGTTTAGTTGTCACATAATGGCTAAGTATGCTAGTCTCATAGGGAAATTAATTTAGTAGGATGTGTGACCCTATAAGGCATCCATATACCCTAATTGAAATTGCATTTGAGTGGAGGCACAAATATCCCCAATTATGTTTCACACTCAACTTTGGGACTCTTTCTTTTCACCTTAGGAAATCAAAAATTTCTTTGTGCAGTCTCTCATCTTCTCCACTCATGATCTTAAGAACTCTTCTGATGAAATAGTCTAATCACAATACATATCCTAAATATATGTCCAAAAATCGATATGGAGAGACTAACCATTTTCATCAACCATCCTAACCTTGCATCCAAATTTATCCCATTTAGTCCTTCCCTCATAAAATAAAATATAGCACAATAGGGAATACCACCAGGAGTTCACCATTTTCTTATTAGCTTTAATCTCCACCATTTGTTTGTGGATTTCATTTGGAATATATGAAGAAAAATAAAAATTGGTATTCACTAAATATTTTTGAATGTTTGAATCCATATACATTAGTGGTACATGAATCTTAATTTTGGGTATCAGCACAAAGTTGTCACACTTTTGGCCAACATATCAACACAAGTGAATTTAAGTATTTTAACTAATTTTTTTTTTTCAAACATATGATCTTGTAAGATTAATTCTAGCTAAGTTATATATGTACAAAAAATTCCAACTAAAATTGTTGGATAAATGCATATTTAGCACCACTTTGAGTCCAATTTACCGAAAAAATAAAATTATTTGAAAAAATTGATGTTTCAACAACTTCTACTCATGTAAATTTTTTTTTTTCTAAAATATAAAAATACCCTTTGTAGATCCATAAGTTTAGTTTCCAAAAATGTATGTATTTTAATATTTTGATTATTATTTATATTTTACTTTTTATTTTTACTAAATGTTTGTTATCAACACAAAAAATTAGGTTTATTACCATGTCAAGAAAAAATTGTAAAACTTATTAAAAAAATTGGAAAAAATATGATGCCCTAGATACAAGAATCTATATCAAGATGGTATAATTTTTTTCTATTTTAGATAAATAATTACTATGGAAGTTGACATCAACTGGAAACAACTAAGTTTTAATACACACTTTTTAATATTTATTTAAAAATACATATTTATCAAAATTGGAAAAAAAAATATCCATGACCTAAAGCTTCAAGTTATAAATACATACAAAAAAATTGAAGGGAAAAAAAGTAAATTTACTATATAAATATTGATGTCTCATGTATCTTCATTTTTCAACATTTTATCAGCAACTAAATTATAGTGTTAATTTTTTAATTTTTCAAAAAAATACAAACATAAACTATACTAAAAAATAAATATTTATTAGTTTACATTTGTAGTATAGTGAAATGGATCCCTTGACATTTTGGGCCCTCCTTGTGGATTTTGGCTTAATGTTTCCTTGATTTAGTATTTTCATGTGGATAACACATTCACATTAGGTCTTAGGCACTTTTGAACTAATGGAATTTAATGGTGTCTTGCTAAAGTGTTGTGAAGTGTTGTAACACACTTTCACACTTTTATAGGGTTTTATCAATTAAATAAAGTGTAATTTTAATCATAATCAACCATAATTTTTCCTTATTTCGAGTTCTGTAAAGTGTTGTAACACACTCTCACACTTTTCCAAGATTTTCATTAATAATTGGGCTTTCTTATCCTTAATTAGCCCTATTTTGCATCCACAAGCCTCATTTATTGCATCTTTTTTAGGATAATACTAACACCAATCAGTATCCAGTCACAATTCAGGTGTTCTTGGATTGTGTGGCCCAGATTTAGTGTCTGGGATTCATTTGCCACCTTGGGAGAATGAGTCCCACCTAGATCTTTTTGGCCCTGATGAAAATTTTACACATTTCTAAGCATTTTTCATTTTTGGTCCCATACATTATGTCTGATGGGATTCATTTGCCACCTTGGGTGAATGAGTCTCGTGTGACAAAAATTAAAATTTAATTCAATTTTTTTTGGGGAATTTTATTCTCCTAGATCTGATGTCGGCTTTTAGTGTTGCAATTTTGATAATTCTTTCATAATTTGGTATAAATACAAGGTTATTTCACTCATATTCTCACCTAGCATTCAAGAGAGTTCATAAGAGCATTCAAGAAAATTTCAAGGGAATCTTATCAAGCATCTAAGAGCATTCTTCAAGCATCAATCATCATGTCAAATATTGCATTCTTCATGTTTGTTATTGTGCTAACAATTGTGATGTAGAGTTTATGATTCAAGAAAGCATTTAATTCAAGATCAACATCATTCAAGAAAGAGTCAAGAACCACATCCATTACATCCATTTCAAGTGTACTTGTAGCACATTATTTCTAGGGTTTGGTGAGTTGAAACATTCTTATTTTTTCATTCATCATTCTCCATTTATATTTTCTTTCATTTCAAGTTTTAATTACCAACAAGGGGTTTGACCAAGGAAATCCCCTATTCCCTAACCCCACAACATTTTTCCTTCTTTTTGTGTGTGATTTGTAGGGCTAGGTTGTAGATTTTTCAAGAAGAAAAGTTGGATAAAATTTGTCAAATCCCTAAATTTGTCAAAGTTTCCATCAAGCCTTGGAGAAGCTTAGAAAAGGTCTGCAGGTTGTAATTTGTGGTTTTGGATTTGGAAACCAGAAAAAAATAGTAGAGTAGACTGAGAGGAACAAAATCACGTCCCAAAAATTCAAAAAAGTAGAAGTGGATTGATTTTCCACAAGTAGTGAATGAGTCCCACTATATAGACCTAACAAATATTTTCATAGATTTAGATACCCTTTTGGTTGAAACCTGTATCGACACATTTTTCCAAAAGTAGGACCGATTAGCCCAACTTATCGAATAAGTCCCAGTTAGCATTAACAACATATTTTTTAAAATTATAGACCTCCATTCTACCTTCTTCAGTCTCTCAGGTGCACACTTTCTACTTCATAGCTTTTTGTTACATTTTGTACATATTTCTAGGTCATTTAGAGTTAGTTTGCATTCAATTAGGGTTTTGTCTTACAACTTGCATTGCATTGTCTTTTCCAAGTCTAAACTTGGTGTTGAACCCCTCATTAGATATCATTTAGCATTTAGAACAATCTCTTTGCAAGATTTCAATATCCTTTGCATTTAAATCTCAAGGGTTTGTTCTTGAGTGAAGAGTGTGAAGATTGTTTCTCTCCTTTTAGGTCCAAAACCCTAAAGGTGAAAGAGAGCCCCAAAGTTTTTCCTTTTCAACATCATTTCAAAATTCAAAACATATATATCACTTTTTAGCGATTCAAGTTTAAAATTTGGATCAGTGTTGGTTGTTTCCTTTATCAAATTGTGACATATATTTGTGCTTTAACCCTTTTAGCATCACCCCTAAGGACTTGGTATAGAGAGTTATATGTCTTGATGAAATAGTCTTTAGATTGATCTATGTTGGAGGGATCAACTTCATTCTATGGAATTCTAATTGACCTCTTGTCAAACCCTTTCAATATATGCCTAGCAAATAGATGACCTTATAACTATGCTTGTAAAGTTGATATTTTTTCTTGAATAGATTAAAATCTACAAATTTATTCATAGCTAGGTTGAAGCCAAATATTTCAAAAATAGAGGCCTTATTAATTTGTACCAACACTCCATCATTAGAAACCTTGCCACTCTAACATTCTCATCATAATTTTTGGTAACATACTTAATGAAATTTACCATTAACAAAAATATGAGGCACCATCAATTTCCTTGGGTCATATACCAAGATATTTTAAATTGGGATATCTGAAGCTCCCTTATTTTACTAGTGACTAAACAAACTCCATCCAATAATAGGGATTTCAACATCCATAGATTATTTACCATACTCCATCATGTTATTTGATGAAACACCAACCCCTTGGGAGTGTACTGCCTTTCTTGATTATCTCAGGATTTGAACCATTAGATCCTCATTGAGGGGCCTCTTTGACAATGATGAATGGCCCTTAGATTTACTCATTTTGAAAAATTGGATCTAGCACTTTGTTTTATGTATATTCTTAAATAGTTTCATTTCTTGTAATCTCAATTACATGAACCCTAACCTTTGTAAATTCAAATTTTATAAATTAGAGCTCCAAAAATGTGAGCTTACTTTTTTATCGCTCTGGAAACCCTAGTTCATTGTTGAAGCTATGAAATATATAAAATTCACTCTCCAATCTTCATGTGATATAGAATAAATCTTCTTAATGATAAAATAAGAATATTTTTGGAGCAAATACTTCAAAATATTGGGTAGAAAATAGAAAAAAATTCTATTACTACTTGTTCATGTGAACCAAGAGCATTTCACTATCTATCCCTCAAGTTTGAAAATGGACCATTGATCTTCAAAAATGTATGTAGGATGAATGATTCTCAATTTACTTGACCAAGTTTTAAAATTCATGATAGGAAGTTGAAATGCCTTGAAAATCAAACCAATGATAGTATTCCATGTCATCGTTAATTTCTAATGGCATCCACACGGTCCCAGAAAATAGAGAAATTTTAAAAAATTGGCATACGTCAGCTACCATGGTAATGACAAGGCTATGTTTCATTCTTCTAAGATTCCAAAACTCCAACTAGAGCCCACCTCATAGGACCCACAAACGCATAGGCGACATGTCACGTTTCCACTAATCCGTGATAGAGTTTGGACTCATCTCATCAAACTCGTGGATGCAGAAAATCAAATGAAACTTTACTATGTATCAAGTTTTTGCAAGTATGCAACCTAAGCCTCTTCCCATAACTAAAAGCCTATAAAATTGTGGAAACAGTAGAAACCTAACACCTATTGATAAGTGGGCCCAACAAAAAAGGTAATATGAGCATTTCACTTAAGTCATTTAATTTTCACATTTAGAAATATTTTTCAAATGATTGCTAAGGATAGGAGGGTTCGGTGATAGGAGGGTTCGGTAACTCAACAAGTAAAAAGGGGGATCAAATAGAACTTAAGATACCGAGAACCTAGGCAACAATTCAACATGAAAATATAACAAAAGTAATAGATCCAATGATAGAAATGGTTTTTTAGGACATAGGTCATGGAAATAAACCCTAATAAGCATGGAAAAACCCTAGAATTTAAACAATTCTACCATGTTTCATCTAGGGATTCTTTCTCCTTTTATCAAGTTTAATTCTCTATTATTACATATTATTATTCATATTTTTTTGCATCAATATAGCTCTTAGGATTTTAGAGAAAATCTATTTCTTTTTCTCTATTTTCTATAGGTGTTGGACTACAAGTGACTTCTAGGAGCTATAAGGTTGAATAATAAAATCAAACAATAATAATGGGACTAGATCCATTGTTCATAGGCTACTAACCACTAATTACACTCTCTTCTATATTTTGATCTTCTATAGATAAATCAATAGCATAAAAAACATAAATAGATAGAGCCAAGCATGGGAACTTTCCAAATTATGAATATCTAGTAGTCCCTTAGTCATGATACTAGGAGTAGTTTGAAGGTGGGTAGGAGGGCTATTCCCACCCATAAGAAGATTGATCCCTAGCTCTTTTGGAAGGTGGTTGAGAAGCATGTGACTAAGAGTCATGACCTCCTTAAGTAGGTTAGAGGAGGCCTCTTCTGATAATAAAGGATTTCACCATGTGGCTTGGGAATATCATTTCCCTCCTCATGACTTTAGAGGGCTAGAGTTGCTTCAAATTTTATGCTAAATTTTATCCTTATGTGCTAAATGGATTATCAAAGCCCTTGATATGAGATTTTTAAATATTAAGTATAACATATTTTATTATAAAATATTTTTATTTACTCTATAGATTTATTTTGATAAGTTACCTAATCCACCTAAATACAAATATTCTTGAGTAAATGTGTGGCCTAATGTGCATCTTTATATTGAGATGTAAATTTGCATACCAAGGGTTCCAAACGATGATTTTTTTTTTCATAGTTTACATTTCAAAGTGAAATATGTGTGTGAGCTCAATTGTAAAGTGAAATAATCTTAGCAATTTTCATGGTTATGGATGGTAAGATTCTTTTTAATATCCTCATGTACTATTGTGGACCAAATGAATACAAAATAATGTTGAACACCCGAGTGGGGGGTGAATCAATATTCTCTGAAACTACTTAAATATTTAAGAATTCATTCCACATATCATATTAAATTTGTAGTAAGGAAAGAAACCATGAAAACAAAAAACAAAGAATATAACACGTGACCACCTGATTTTTACATGGAAAAACCAAAAAGGGAAAAACCACAGTGAGGATTAGCTCATAATATATTATAATTGTATATAAGATATTACATAAAGGCTCACTACCAAGTGGACTCATTGTCTGTTGGAATTAGTGTGCAAAGAATAAGATAGTTAAAAGAGAGGGGTGGCTCACTCCAAAGATTTGAACTACTACAAATGCATCTCCAATATGTAGGAAATATAGTTCCATTGAAGCTCAAAACATTGAATCAACACACTTCATGTTACTCTTCTCTAACACTCTGCTATGTTCTAAATTCACATCACATTCACATTCTCTTCTTATGAATTCACAAAAACAACTTAATCATCTCTCTTCAACACCAAAATGATCTTTCCATTTATACCCATTACATTCGCAATCATCTACAACATCAACTAGGTCGGCCTAATTAGATGTATCATGCATACTATGACTTGTCGACCCAAAACATGCTTCACACCACAACTCAATATTTATAATGCATCAAATAGGTCAGGTGGACTTATAATATCTCCTACATAAATAATAATCACATATATAAACTCCACATAACACAAAACATATTAGGTTGGCACTATTTGTGACCTAACTATTCAGAAAAGTGTCTCAACCTTGTAATTATATATGGTTTATGGTTGATATGTGGTGAATGATCATGCAATACTATACACTCATAAGAAGATATGGGGTTTGGGGCATCACCCCAAAAAATATTCCGTTGACACATCAAGGTTTTTCCGTTGACACGTCATGGTTTTCCCGTTGACATATCAAGTTTTTTCGTTAACACGTCAAATGAAAAATGACCTTGTAAAACCTAATTCTGGAAGTCTCCAAAAATATTGTTATGAGTGGTTGGGTTGTATGTAGACAGAGGTGTATTCTGAGAGTCTGATAGTAGTCATGTTGTCTCTTGATATCTAGTGGTGATACTTTTGTGAGAAGCTTGCTCTACAAGTATATTGTAATCTTTTAATTTCTAAATAATATATTGTGCAGCTTTTGGAGTGTGGGGTTTTTCTCCTGAAAGGGTTTTCCCCACATAAATCATTGTGTTGTGGTATGTGTTGGAAGTTTGTCATATATTTTCATTGATATCACCATGTTGGTTTGGTACTGAGAACCGGTGTGGAGATCATGCTTATCCTATCTGGTATTTGATTTGGTATCTCTAGTATGTTGATCTAAATATCTCCTCTAGTAATCTGTATGATTTGAGGTTTTGGAAAAAGTCTTATAATGGTTGGAAGAGCGTATACATGTATTTTTAGATGTTCATATGATTGGGTAATACATTGGCATCAGTTCTTGAGATTGCATTTTGGTATTAAGCTAAATCTTAGCCAACATGATGTTGCACAACACATATGAATTACTCTTGATATGATGCCAAACTAATCAATAAATGTGGTTACATCGGGTATTTATACAATATGGCTAGAGGATGAGAGTGTGATGAATGCAACAAAGAAATGAAGGATAAGTAATGTGAATGCTAGAAGACGAAGTCTATGTATGAGAAAAGTGTCTAAACAATGGTAGAAGATCAAATCATGCGAGCAAATACTCTGAGCATCAAAGGAACTGAAAGTGCACATGTAGTGTATCTTCTCATTTCAAACTTGGAGGTTATCCATTTTATGTTTAATTTTTATGTAGCCAATGAGCCTCAATTTTGGACAGTAAGTCCTTATAAGCAACGAGCTTCTGTATGTGCGAGTGAGCCTCTTATTATTGGTTTTGATATAACTTTATATATTGTGAGTTAATCCTCACTATGGTTTTTTCCCTCATTTGGTTTTCCACATAAAATATGGTGTTCATGTGTTATGGAACTTAATGCTAGACTATTACATTAATCTGTTATGTACTGCAGTAAATTTTTAAGTGTTTGTTCAATAATTTTGTGTGGATATTGATTCACCCCCCTCTTAGTATCCAATTTATTCAACAATTGGTATCAGACCTTTGATTACTTTGAAGAAGTTTAACATCTTGAGGGGGATCCTACAAATTGAACAAATGGATAAAGAAGAACTCTAGACTTCCCTTGAAGATCTTGACAAGGTTGAAATTGAAAACAGAGACTTGAAGGAAAATCTTGATGAAGCAAATGATTGTATCCAAAAATTAAAAGAGAAGTTAAATAAATTCAAGGAACGATACAAAAGAAGTGAGTGACGATTTGAAGCAAGAAAATTATGAGAATACTAGAGTGAAATTGAAGATAGATGAAAGGAAGAAAGTTAAGGAATGTTTGAAAACTATGATACAAAGAAAATTTGATGTTTGTCATAGGCTTGAATAGGAAGTGATTAATCTAAATATAGAACTTGAGAAATAAAAAATCTGTGAAGAGGATTTCAAGACAAGCTCCACCAAGCTTGATGAATTGATAATAGGAAAAAAACCTTCTAAAGACAAAAGTGGCTTAGGAAATGAAGTTGATGGAAAAATGCAGAATTCAAATACAAAAAATAATCAAAGGACTCAAGAAAAAGGAAAGAAAAAAAGAAATTATGAAAGGAAACCACATGTCAGACAACCAAATGCACAAAGGTACTCATCATTCAATGGTTTTTATTTCTCATGTAAGAAGTTTGGTCATAAGGCAATTAAATGTAGGAATGGGTTGAATCATTTTTCTGGTCCCTTCTCTGAAAAATGTTTTTCATGCAAGAAGATAGGGCATAAAGCTACTGAATACAAATCTTCGGTAATGATGATAAATAGGTTCAATGGTTAATGTTATACCTGTAACATGTTTGGACATAAATCTAATCAGTGCACAACATGGATGAGTGGAAATCAGACAAGATAGAATATAGTCTATTACTATTGCAAGAAACCATGACATATCTGAAAGGTATGTAGAAATAAAAAAGGGGAGCAGTCTACTTCGATGGAAAATGATAAACTAGTTGGAAAGATTGATAAGGAAGAGGTTACGCAGGAAATGAGAAAAATATGGAAAATAAGGAAGGATCAGATTCTACTGATGCATCTATACCCTAATTTGGTACAAATGATTCCTTTGGTAATTAGACCTAGCTTGGTCTTAGGGGGAGCTTTATCAAAAACCAATTAAACCCCTAGAAATATAGTGTGTAAGGTGTTGACGCATGGATATGTTGTAAATAAAGTCAGGACAGAAGTGATGCAAAAGATTTTGGAGTGAAAAGGACATTGAGAGGGGGTGGTGAATCAGTGTTATTAACAGTTTTCACAAATTTTAATAAAACTGAAATAAACCAAATTTATGCTCTCATTTATCAATGATAAACTCATTCATGTATTGAATGCAATCAGATAAAATGAAATGAGAGTTATAATAGTGAAACATAGAATATTAAATCATTCACATAATGAATCAGATGAACCATAGATAAGAAAATAGACACAAGATATGCCAAGTGGAAAACCCTCCTGGGGTAGAAAAACCACTCCTAAACTGCTGCCTTTTTAGGCTTTCATTTTAATAATCATTTTTGACAATGCCTCATAGGCTGATTTCTGAGAACCAACTCAAGGAGCACCAACCCCTCTTGTAGAAACACTGATTTCAAGGAACACCAACCCCTTTTCTGTTTCTAGTAAGACAAACAATGATACAAATGATCTCTCTATTTCTCTAGTTTCTCTCAAGTGCCTCTTGACGGACAAAGTTTACAATCCTCAAGGTTCAAGCATGACCCTTGAGAATTCTAACCATTTTCAAGCCTTAAGATAACTTGATAAAATAACTCATATTTTAGATTTTCAATCTCAATGCTCAACTTCTCTTCAATACAATCACAGTAATATTATCACACTAGTTTTTCACCTTTTTGTACCTCATACATTTCTCATGGTACCTAAAAAAATAGTTAACATACTCTTACTATTTTTTTCACAGAAAAAAAAAAACTTAGAACCTTTATCTCTCACTTATTTTTCAAAAGAGCAACTCAAAGCCCTGATCTCTCTGTTTTCCATCTTACACATATTTCATCATTACAATTCAAGGAACATTACAATAGTAGCTCATTTTTCCTTTTCAAAAACAATACAATAGAGGTGATTTTCAAAATACCCACTTTTAGTCGAACAACCTTGCCAGATCTTCTTATGTTCCTGAGAGAAAGATCAACATGTAGGTTTTCTTATGACAAGAATAGTCAAGCAGCATGCAAATTTAGAGAGGAGATTGAACCCTGTCCTTACAAGCAGCCTACACAGGTAGTGCTGATTGAACCAGCATTAAAACATATAAATATTCCATGAACAATAGTCACTCAAACTGCTGCAATAGTAAAGTAACTAAAATCACAATGCAGTGTAACGAAAACCACATAATAATGCACCCAAGAACAATTATCAACGAATCTAGGTGAGAAATTGAAAAGATTTGTAGACTTCATGATTACCCACAAACCAAAAACATCGTCCCTTAATTTTGATATGGTAAACTGTTGTGAAATGAAATTTAGATTATGTGAAGTCATGCATTAATTCTAACCACGAAGAGAATAAACCCATTTTCATCTTCCATATAGAAGCAAACACCTATCTTCTATTATTTGTGCCAGTAGAAGTAATAGTTCTTGAAAGCAGTTAAAAAGATGAATACCTGAGAAGATCATAAGAGATTTTGTCATTGAGCATTTTACCAGACTGACAAATCAGCAAGGCAAGGCAACATGAGCTTCTTCCAATTTTGAGCTCTTATCCAATGACAAGAGATTGACAAGAGAATCGACCATGGTAATGGTCTTTCACATTCCTATATTTTTTATCCAAGAAATTCAAAGAGCCAACAAACACAATGAAATGAATGAGAAGAGATCTCCATGGTGGCAGCCAAGATAGGGTTTGAAACCCACGAACAGTTTTACAAAATGATTGCCCTAATCTTTCTAAACCAAAATAGTTGATGACATTTACCAATTTCGATAAAGTTTGAAGTCCGAAAGGATTGAATTAATAATTCAAAACTCATAATGCATTTTGAAATCTATGGACTGTTCAATGCCTTGCATGCCGACAAACATCATTACCATTGATCAATTATTGACCAAGTGAAATGTCGACCAAATAATGCCTTGTATTATTTGACATGACCACATTACAAACCAAATTTTGATTACCTTAGACTTATTTAATTCCAAGTAATCAAGGCCAAGTCACTTCCATGGTGACATTTTAAATCATCATAACCTTATACCAGTTGTCAGCCTTAAGGCCTAGTAATGTGTTAACCAAAAGACCCGAATCACATGCACAAGAATGAACAATATATTTTCCTTTATCCAAACCCGATTGCCATATAATATCCAATGCCTTATGAAATATAATAAAGGCTAATTTTCATGCTAAATTCAATATAACATATGCCCAAGCCATTATCAAATGTTTCATATAATCCTGTAGGTCACTGAATAAGCCAATATCATATAAAACTGAATAAGCCAGTATCATATAATCAAGCGTTTCATAAAAAACTGAATAAGCCAATATCATATAATCAAGTGGATCACTATAGCATAAAATTTCAAATCAAAATCATGTCACCTGAACATGGGAACATAAACCTATAACCAATCTTCCTTATGATTTGCATATGGAGTCAAGAGATTAGTGCCCCCAAAGATAATATCATAATATGAAGTAGCTATGCCAATGATAGAATGGAAATAGATCAACTGGGTAATCAACCACCAAGATTCCAAACTAAAACAAATATTGTGATCAAGGACAAATAGAAAAAGAGAATCTCAACAAAAGAAACCGGAAGAAAAGATGCAAGCATGCCCTTTTGCAGAGTAAATTAGGGTTTCTCATTTTTTGATGGAAGAGAAGTTTGTCAGCTTTTTGCAATTAATGTAAATTAGGGAAAAATGATGAAATATAAAGGAAATCCCACAAATCATTTTGATCATCAAATAAGTTTAAAGAATTTGTAGAGCTTGAAACTTTCTTGAAACATCTCTGAAGCGATTTGAAGACCCTTGAAGAAATCATTGTGGATATTTGATATAGGTGATGAAAATTTCCCATCTTGGGACAACAAAGGAAAGGTAACTAAAGAATTTTTCTTGTTAAATTTTGAGAGCTATAATGGAAATTTCTAAAAGGAATACCCCTCTGAAGTTGAAAGGAGTTGAGATGGATGAGTTTGATGATTAGAAAATAAAGAAATTTGAATTAGGGTTGGAACCGAACGACTTGTTGAACATACAAACTCTAGGTTTGGATATATGGGGAGAATTCCCCTAGTTTGTCGGAAAATAATTTATCCTATTCCTTCTAAGAAAACTCAAGGATGGTAGAATTATATTGGAAAAAACCTATCCCATTTTGAAAGAATCAATTGAAGCGGTTACCGAACTGTGCGGCGTTAGAGAACTTCTTGGACGAAAAACAATAAAATACAAGGAAGTGGAGGAAATGACATGAGTTGACAAAGATCTCTGGGCACTATTGATCAATTTTGTTGGTGATGCCTTGGTTAGGTATGTTGCATACAAAATTTCCTATAAAATCTTTTTCATAAATAGTGAAGGCTCTAGTTTGGCCATTATAGTCTATCTAGTGCATAAAATGGTAAAAGAGAATACACAATTTGATTATGTAAGCTAATTATTGAAAATATTACCGAAAATATACAAATGACACTAAGAGAAGGATACCCTTTTCATTTTGGGTCCTTTCTTCCATGTTTCGTGATTTATTTTCTAAAATCCGTATCGAGAAAGAAAGATGTTGAGTGGGAATATGGGATTCTTGTTGCAAAATAGATATTCAAGCACTTGGAAAACTTGGAAGATAAAGAAAGTGCATGCAAGAACCTTTTCTTATCATTGCATAATCTAATGAGATCCAGTGAAGTCATTGTAAGTCAATTTGAGAAAGGTTCTTCCTCTAGGATGAAGGAATTAGAATTTGTCACTAGTGATTCGCCTCCGGAATTGAAGAAAAGAAAATTTGTCTCCAAATTTCAATACTATCTCTGAAGAAAAGAAAGAAGAAGAAGAATCTTTGGTTGGATCTAAATCTTCCAATTCGGAAGACATCTAGTCCATGATAATACAAGGGAAAATGAAGAAATTTGGTGATGTATGGAGTACGGCCTCACCTATTGACAAACTTAAAATTGATGATGCTTTAGTTGAATATCTACTTCGTAAAGGTATTGGTGTATCTGTTGTTTCTAAATTCTTAAGTGAAAATTTAGTTGAAATAGTTAATGAGAGAATGTTGTTTAAAGATTTAGGAGGACGTAAGCTAGAAGCTTTAGTTGAAAAGAGGTGTTCAAAGGTAAAGAAAAGCTTATCTAAAATGATTGTAGAGACAAATAAATGCATGAAATAAATGATAGACATATACAAGTATTGTCTTTGGTGGCCTGCTGCAGTTGACAACTCTCGAAGCAGAATTGAAACAATAGAAGCTGAAGTGAACAATATTGAAAAGAAATTTCATAGTTTTGAGGGAAAAGAAGGGAAGAAAAGGCTTAGAACTGGTGAAATTCAGGCTGAAATGATCATTGTACAAAGGAAAAGGGATGACGTAGTAAAGAATTTCTAGCTTCTTAAAGAAGTGGTTGAGGTCTGGTTAGATCATCTTTCTGGAATACTCTCTGATGCAAAAGACTATGTGAAGTAATGTTCATCCATAGATTGGTCATCCTCCTTCACACTATTGGCTGTATTGGATTGTGTGTGTGCAATAATGGATTCAACAGTACGAGAATGGAAGACATTGCTTCCTGTGATCAAAGAAAGGTACAAAAAGGTGTTCCAAGTGAAAACAATCTTTTTGGTTTGAGAAATTTGATACTTGAAATTTTTCTTTTAAATTTTTTGAAATTTTGAATGAAAATATTCAAATTTTGTATGTCACCATGTTTTTATCCCTTTTTGGCACCCTTTTCCATTTATGTCAAAGGGGGAGAGATTTGGAGAGATTTGGAGAAGACTTGGAGAACTTTGGGATTTTTCGAAAGGGGGAGAATAAGGAGAGTTTTGAATCAGAATTTTTGCACATGTTGCCATCAATGAAAAAGGGGAGATTGTTGGAATTTTTATCATATATTGTCATTGATGTCACCATTTTGGTTCAGTACTGAGTACCGGTGTGAAGATCATGCTTATCCTATCCAGTATTTGATCCAATATCTCTAGTATGTTGATCTGAATATCTCCTCTGGTAATCTGTATGATCTGACATTTTAGAAAAAGGCTTATAATGGTTGGAAGAGCATATACATTATTTTTAGATGTTCATATGATTGAATAATACGTTGTCATCTGTTCTTAAGATTGCATTTTTGTATTAAGCTAAATCTTAGCCGACATGATGTTGCATGACATGGATGAATTACTCTTGATATGATGCCAACCTAATCAACATGTGGTTACATTGGGTATTTATACATGATGGCTAGAGGATGAGAGTGTGATGAAGGCAATGAAGAAATGAAGGATAAGTAATGCAAATGCAAGAAGAAGAAGTCTATGTATGAGTGAAGTGTCCAAATAGTGGTAGAAGATCAGATCATGCGAGCGAATACTCTGAGCATCAAAGGAACTGAACCTGCATATGTGGTGCATCTTCTCATTTCAACGTTGGTGGTTAGCCATTTTATGTTTACTTTTGTGTAGGCAGTGAGCCTCTTATTACTGGTTTTGATATAACTTTATATACTGTGAGTTAATCCTCACCATGGTTTTTTCCTCATTGGATTTTCCACATAAAATATGGTGTTCATGTGTTATGGAACTTAATGCTAGACTATTACTTTAATTTGTTCTGTTTTGCAATAAAGTCTTAAGTATTTGTTCAATAATTTTGTGTGGATACTGATTCAGCCCCCCCCACCACCCCCCCCCCCTGCCTCTTAGTATCCAGTTTATTCAATAATATGCATGATATTTTTTACTTTATTTTTAATGTTTTTATAATAGTTAAAGATTTGTAAAAAAATTGCATTATTCTCCTCTCAAGGTTAGTGTAGGAATTTTTTTCGCTACCTTAGCTTCCTTTCAAGTGGTATCAAAACTTGATCACCTTTGGTTTTATTTGTGTTTTCTTGGATTTTTTAAACTAATCCAAATTTGAGTGGGAGCTTGTGCAGAAGACACTTTGTGATCTTGTTGCAAGAATTTTTAGATGACAAGTTCATTAGGGAGAATAGAGGTGGAAAAAAACTTTGGAAATAATTTTGAGATGTGGAAGCTAAAGATGGAGCATTTGTTGATAGATTGAGATCTATGGGATGTTATTGATGTGAATGTTTCAAGGCCTGCAAATCCTACTCAAGTTGCTCAATATGATGTTATGGGTTGTAAAGCCAAGGGTATAATTAGATTATGCTTGGATGACTCTATTTTAACTAATTTCAATGAAGATACCTCTGCATAGAAACTATGGAAGAAGCTTGGTGAGATGTATCAGGCCAAATATTTAGTGAACAAGACTTTCTTGAGGAAGAAGTTGTATTCCTTGAGAATGGAAGAGGTTGGATGAATCACAAGCCACCTAGAAGAATTCAATATGTTGGTGGCTCAATTGGCATTATTTGGTGTCAAAATGGATGAGGAGAAGAAATCTCAGATCTTGATTTTTTCTTTGCCTGATTCGTGGGGTTCTCTTGTTATGGCTACTGGGAGCACTTTTGTTATATTGAATATTGAAGATGTGGTGGCTTCTTTGCTTTCTGAAGAGATGAGTAAGGTATCCATCAATACTAAGGAGGCCCTAAATGTTCATGGAAGACCTAAGGGAAAAGGAAAGAAGAATGAGAAGTGTGAAAAATTCAAGTCCAAGGGGAGATCTAAATCTCCTCGAAAGTCCAAAATTATTTATTGGAACTGTGGTAAGATAGACATGTTTGTAAGGAATGCATAGAAGAAAAATCAGAAATTTGATTATGATTTTAAGATGGTGAAACATCCATTGTAGCTTTGGAAACTCATGCAGGTAATGGTGCATGATTAATTGAATCGGGTGCATTTTTTCATATGACCTTTAATAGAGATTGGTTTTGTGAATATGAAGAATTAGATGGAGAAGAAGGTGTACTTGGGTGATGATTCTCATTTAGACATTGTTGGTCATGGTAAAGTAAAAATGATGAACTTCCTAATGGTAGAATAAAAATTATTAAGGTTGGGTTGTATATCCCCTGATTAGCACAAAAAAAATTATCTTTGAGAAAACTAATAGATGCGGGTGTGTAGGTAGTATTTTTATTAAGATGGGAAAAAATTCTAGCCTAGATAAAGTGTCAGCCACAACACTTCTAAGCTAAAAACCTCATCTAAACAAGAGAATACAAAAAAAGGGAGATATAAAAATGAAAGAAAAGAAAATAAAGCACTCCCCATTGCAATTGATTCACTTATCTTGTCTCTCCTATTTCTTCTTTTTCCAATGTTGCCATAAGATTTGTTGTTGAAGTTGTATAAATACCTGCAAATAGTAAGCAAGAAAGTTGGAGATAATAGTTTTTAAGGAAAAAATGGAAGAGAAAGGATTCTTTTATAGATAACCATTCGAACGGACGAACGAGATCAACCTTCTAGAAAGATTCCAAGATCAATGGTGGAGGATTGATGCACCAAAAATAGGTGGGCTAGGGACAACTATGACACCGACGACTATAACAAAGATGGCTACGAAAAAGACAACTATGATTAATGAGAAAGTTGAGTGATAATGGATGAATTAAAAATTGAAAATTAGTAATTCATGAAAGGAATATTTGGCCAAGTGGAGGATAAATAATTCATTTGAATTATGTATTTGAGAAAAAGATGAAATGAAAATTTAATTAAAACAATTTACATAATTATTTTAATTAAATGAGAGGAAATATGAACAGGGGCATTAAATAATTAAATTGAGTTAATTATTTAATACAAGAGACACGTGGAGGACAATTAAATAAATTTAAAAATTATTTAACAAATGGAAGAATTTAAAGGGGGGTGAATAGTTAAATAAATAAATAATAATCATTTAACCATAGACAAAAGATGACAAGCAGATAATTAAATAAATAGTAATTTATTTAACCATTGAAGAAAGGGGAATATTAGCAATGCAATTAATTAATTTAATCAATCAAGATTGAAAAAGGTTAAGAAATGAATTAATTAAATAATTAAAAAATATTTAATTAATAGAGGAATGTGGTAAGGAATAATTAAATAATTAAAATTATTTAATTAATGGAAGATGAAGACCGAGAAAATGATGCTTGTAGACCAAGACATTATTCAGTGTCTACATTTTTCCTCTCTTTGACATAATGTGATTTTAAAATTGTGTCAAAGAATAAAGAAGAAAATTAGGTTTAGATCATGCCCAAAATGCTCCAATGAAGGTGGGATAGACCTATGCCCCCTCAGATTTTTTTCAAATTTTCAAAAAATTTGAGAAATTATTTCAAAAAGCCACTTTGATGCACTAACAAGAGATGAATTTAGCTTGTGGGCCATTAGGATGATTGTGTATGGAGGATGTTAGTGTGAAAAGGGACAAAGGAGATGGATTGTTCGGCAGAAAATGGCAAGGGACCAACTTTCATGCTTTTATATTTATCATTATCAGGCGTCAAAATTGTAACAAATGGAGCACAAACACCATGGCATGACATAGACCAATGTGTGCAAGGTGACCATTTGTGAGACAAAAGAAGCCAAAATAAAATTTCAAAACACAAGGAATGCCCCAGCTCATACTAAGTATCCAATTATCCAAGTCTTTTTTCCAAGACAAACCATAGGCAACAAGCAAAGAAAAGAGGTCATGATCCATCATCATCCCTCTAAATCACTTAATAGGACATCCTTGAGGTAGCTAGTAACATGATCGAAGAACAATAAAAAAATATAAGACAAATCAAAACCAAAAAAGTGTTTACCCATAGAGGTAGTGCTTTCCAATGATACTGATAAGATTGTTTGAGTTTCTTGATTAGGTTGACCAAGATGATCAAATTTGATTGATAAGTTGACAAGGATTGATTGATGACTTGAAAATTTTTGACCAATTGATTTGATTGATAGGTTGACAAGGATTGATTGATAAGGATTATACCTAGTTTTAGGAAGGACACATCCTGATTGAGGCAAGATTGATTGATTTTGACAAAGATTGATTCATAAGATTGACAAGGTTGATGAATAATGATAACGCCTAGTTTTAGGGAGGATACATCCTGATTAAGGGAATATTGATTGACCAATATGACAAGATTGATTGATTGTTTCACAAAGATTGATAAGGTTGACCAAGCGATGTGATGATACCTAATTTCAGGAAACAAATATCAAGTTTAAGGCAAGGAACACATCTGATAAAGTTAACCAAGTGAAAATTGTTGACAAGGCACTTAACTGAAAGATAGACACATCCTGCTTAAGGTGAATGACAAGATTGAACAAAGACAAAGTCTAATCTCAAGAAGGATGCATCCTGATAAAAGGAAAGAGATAGGACCAAATGAGACAAATGACATAATTCACCTCCACTTATAGGATCAATGACCAGATTAGCTTATTGACGATAAAATAATTGACGCATTGATTATAAAAGATTTTGTGGGTTATGTTTTCTTGTTGATTCATGATTTGATTTGAATGATGATTGCTTGCAGACCAAGAAAAATACTAGACTTGACAAACCCTAAAGGACTGATGTAGGTGACCTCGGGGGCTCATAGATTGATGGTCTTTCCTACATTCGACATGACTTGACCTCGTTTTATTTAACAAACGACTGAGTCATGATTTTATTTGGACAAACCTAAAGGACTGACCTAATGTTCAGGGGCTCATTTAAGATGAGCCTTACCTATGTAGCAAATACATAGAGACAATGTAGTTCGACCACTCTAACAAAGACTGACTCAGCCTCAAGCTCTGCCTCTATTTTTTCTTTTTGATATTTTCTAGTTTTTTTTTTTTTAATTTTGATGGTTTTTTGTTTTTTTTTTGGATTTTGATGGTTTTATATTTCTTGGATTTTGATGGTTTTTATTTTTGGATTTTGATGGTTTATGATTTTTTATTTTGATGGTTTTTTTTGGATTTTGGTTGTTTTTTTTTTGGGATTTTTATGGTTTTCTACTTTTTTTTGGATTTTGATGGTTTTCTGATTTTTTAGATTTTGATGTTTTATGGTTTTTATGGATTTTGATGGTTTATGAATTTTTTGGATTTTGATGTTTTTATGATTTTTTTGGATTTTGATGTTTTATGATTTTTTGGATTTTGATGTTTTATGATTTTTTTGGATTTTGATGTTTTATGATTTTTTTTTAGATTTTGATATTTTAAAAGGTTGATAGCATGTATTATTTCCCATGAAGATGTAGGTCAAGGAGTTTCCCCCAGTCAGGTATAGGACCAATTTATTATCTATGAGGAGATTGATGGATGCAAAGGATGATGATGAGAGAAAATGAGACTAAATGTCGATGGTTCTTAGGGCATGGAAAGGATGAAGAAGCTTTATTATGAGTGAGTGGCATGTATGAATGGATGAGAAGAAGGATGAAAAGACTAGATGGAGTGATAGTAGATGGAGGAGCATAGAATGACTATGAATGGTGTCTATTTTCTAGGTTTTCACCATGGTACTTATCCAAAGCACCACCGAAATGGTTTTCACTTTTGGACGAATTATTTCTCCTTACTTTTTTTTCTTTTTTTCTTTTTTTCTTTTTTTTTGTTGTCACCAAGATGCCTATTTGCCAGGTTTTCATCAAGGTGACTATTTTTTGACTTTTTAAGGGATCCTCTGAGAATCAAGAGTAGTACTTGCAAAGGTACATGTTGTTGATAGGTTCAAAAAATGGTCCTCCTTTACGAGTAGAAAGTCGATAAGCATCAAATCCATATGATTTTGTGATGATATAAGGGCCCAACAAATTAGGTTTAAATGTTTTGAGCTTCTCTCATTCTGCTTGATTCTTTGGGTTTTCTTTCAGGACTAAGTCACCAATGTCAAAGCTTCTAGGTCAGAATTTATTATTGTAGTTGCATCGAAGGTGATTATGATATTCTTGCAAATGTTTCAAAGTATTATGTCTCTTTTCATCCAATAATTCTAACTCATGTAGATGGGATACATGATATTCTTCTTGATCAACTAGTCCTTGCATAGATACCCACAGGGATGGTAACTTGACCTCTATATGAAGTATGGGTTCAGATTCATAGATAAGGGAATATGGTGTGGCTCCTGTAGGAGTGTAGACATTGGTACGGTAGGCTCATAAATTAGGATTAAGTTGTAGGTTCCAATCTTAGATAGTTCCATTGATAGTCTTTCTTAAGATTTTTAGGATAGTCTTATTAGTTGGCTCGGCTTTTCCATTGCCCTGGGAATAATATGGGGTAGAAAAGTGGTGTTGGATATGGAATTTATCACAAAGCTCATGGAAATCCTAGTTCTTAAAAGGGCGACCATTATCTTTAATGATGGAATGTGAGATACCATAACAAAAAATGATGTAATTTAGGATGAACTTGGCTATCTGCTTTCCAGTGATGTAAGTTAGTGGGATGGATTCGATCCATTTTGTAAAGTATTTAGTAGAAAAAAGGATAAAATTATTTCCATTAGTGGAGGTGGGATGGATCTTTCCTATCAGGTCGATTCCCCATTGAGAAAATGGCCACGGTGATGTAAGAAGATGTAATTCTTAAGTTGGTGCATGTATAAGATCTCCATGAATATGACATTAGTGAAATTTCTTCACAAAGTGATAGGAATCACATTCCATTGTAAGCCAATTGATGAGGTAAAAATAACCTCATCATAATGAAATCAGAAAATCTTATTCTTACAAGCTCAATCCTAAGTCTATGCCAATTTATTAAACTTTAGGAGAAATAATTCCATATCTTTATGGAAAATTATGCAAACTTTATTTCTTATGATCAATTGATGAAATTTGCCAATACAGGTTTAATGGGTTGACTTGAGTGTTTTTGTAGGGAATAATCAGTCATCTAGTAGATGTTACAAAATTTTGAGCTAGCATGTGCCTTAAACATGCTTGAAGATAGATGTTGTGAACCTCCTCTTGAATCTCAGTCCAATGAATTGAGATTTAATTACTATTTATTTAATTTATGTTACCAAAAAATTCATGGCTCGTCTCGAGCCTTCTTTATGTTTATGAGTTTTGAAGAGATGGAAGTTAGTTAAAGTTGCTAAAATACTTTTTCAATGGCTATCCACGCCATCTAGAATCTAGGATTTAGTTATAAGTTTTTCTATAAGAATGTAATTTCAAAATGGATGAATAAGACTGAATAGTAATGTTATGTTTTTTACATGATCTCTGAATGCTAATGAATGGAAGAACTATCTTTTGTCAATTGCTAAGTTGATGAACTATGGATGATAACTATTTTTAATGGAAGGACTCCATAACCTATAGTTTATGTGATTTGAGAATGGAGTTTCAACCCGCGAGCTGGCCACTTGAGGGAAGTTAGTTTAAATAGATAAGTAATTACTGTTATGTTGTTTTATTTATTACATAGATAACTGTTTAGTAGAAACTCACTAAATTTTGCCAATTATTGAGTTTGAAGTTTCGGAGCACTTTTGTTTTTAATTAATATGAAATATTCATTGTAGCTATTAGAATCTTTTACTATATAAGAAAATGTTTTATAGTTTGTTTACTTATTTTTCCACTTCCATGGTTTATCCGTTACTTAGTTTTCTTATCTCTATGCTTTCTAGTTTAGTTGTGATTCTTTCTAAATTAGTTATCTTATGCTTTCTAGTTTAGTTATGATGCTTTCTAAATTATTTATCTTATGATTTCTAGTTTAGTATCTCTAGTTTTCCTAGAATAAATTGTTTTCTAGATAAGAAGTTAAATGGCCTTAGACTAAAATTGATTTCAGTAGTTTAAAGAAAAAAAAAAATTGACCATGAGTTATCTGAATTATCTTCTTTTACAAAATGCCTTGGACACTACCCAGTCGAATTATTGACATTTTATATTCTAAAGTAATGGGACCTAACGACAACCTATCACTTTGTGGTGCCATTGTTAGGGACTAAAATAGCCTTTGTACTTAATTATTACTAGGAGACGGTTTTGATACCTCATATTATACCATAAATTATGTTGTCGGCTTCCTCTTCTACATGGTCAAAAAAAGAGGCCCTCACGGACGATTTATACCAAATACCCCCCCAAAATACATACCAATCATTCCTAGGGAGGCCCAAGGCTCAGATGACAATACTTTTGAAGGATTATTTGAGCCTATTCCACCAAACGCTTTCCACTATTTGCCTGGAAATCAACTGGCAGAATAGCCCATTATAGAGGAAATTGTCTTTGAGGAACAAACTTCTCTGAACATCATGGGAGATCGTAGGGCTGAACCTAACCACAATGAAACTCAATGCTCTCCTAGAACGTTTACTTATCCTATTACTTTGGATGCAGATGACGATATTGCGATGAAGAACATTTCCCCATCTTTCCTTCCAACCTTCTGTGGCTTGTCCTTGGAAGACCCAGACCAATTTCTCTTTGAATTTAAGGTCCTATATCAAAATTATGACTATAAAAATGATAACTAGAAGATGAAGCTTTTTCCTTCTACTTTGAAGGATTCAACAATGCACTGGCTTATGGGATTGGGTTCTGGTAGTATAACATCTTGGGGGGAAATGGAGAATTTTTTCTTGCAAACATACCAAAGTTATTGTAGGGTGCATGACCGAAAGGAAGAGTTTTTTAAACTGAGACAAAACAAGGATGAGATTTTAGAGGATTATCTCGATAGGTTCCTTTTCCTCTCTAAAAGATGTGGAGAAGAGGCCATTAGCGTCGAGATTCTCAAAAAAAAAATTCTTAAAGGACTTGACGATGACACTAGAAGAAGTCTTGATCTAATGGGGAAGGGTGATGTATCTCAACTGACCTGTGAGGAAATATGTGAGTTATGTTAGAATTTCTCCCATACTCAAGAAGGAATCCATAAAACTAATCTTTTTAAAGGATCTATTGAGATAGGTAAGCTTCGCGAAGAAATAGAAAATCTGAAAACCGCATTCTCATTCAGTTAAACGCTACTTTAGATGGCATACAAGCTAAAAATCGCAAACCAGAGACCTTGTCAATCTATTGTCCCAAGTGTTGAAATAAACACTTGTTGTGAGAGTTTCCTTTAGATAAATTCAATGTTTTTCATATCTATGAGCAAAACCATCCTACAAAACAGTGTGAGCTTCTCTCTGATATTAATAATACCAATAAAAAAACTATTCAGGTTGAAGAAGAGATAAATGCATTAAACCAATGTCAAGGAGGTAACTTCTCTTATGGACAAAATTCTAATCCTGCATGGAGACCACAAAATAACTGGGTTCATAATTAATGGAATCCATCTTGGAATTAGTCACCTCCAGTGCAACCTAATTGAGGAAATCCTTATTGGGGGTCCCCCAAATGGGGAAATCAGTAGTGGTCGAACCAACCACAACAACAATGGTACCAACAACATGCTACCCCCCAATGGAATCAGGGACAAAATCAATTTTATACTGGACCTAGGAGGAATCAACAATAGAATTTGTTACCCCCAGCTCAAAACCTTCCTCAGAATGAGTAGGTGAACCAACCTCAGCTTCCAACGCAACCACTCCCCAATCTTAAGAATAATCACTATAATATGTCAGTCTACTCTATTGAACATGAAAATGTTACAGGACTAAATATGATACATTACAAAAATGTACAGTTGCACTCTAGTAGAACTCTTCAGCTCCCAACTATTGAAGAAATAGTAGATGAACCTGAGCCTAAAATTCCACTAAAAGATAAGTTGCCTAACTAGGATACCACCACCAAAGATAAAGAGCCTTTTTTAGCAGCAAGAGCTGCTAACTTGTTTCAGGGGGAGGAAGGTCAATCCTTGAGTCAACATAGGGAGGAGTCCATTTCAAAAGAGAAAAAAATGGCACCATATCTAGAACGTTTAAAGTTAATTACTCTGGAAGATATCCCAGAAGTGCTTATGGCTCTTCAAACTACGTTAATTCAGGAGATTAAGCAATTGCAAATTGAGGTTCCTCTATTGTAGGCAATAAAGGAAATTCCTGAGTTAAACTAGTTAATCAAATAGCTATGTATTAAAATGCCACGTAGGAAACCAAAAAAGATCAATAACATTCATATTGATGGTTATTTAGTTGATTTTCCATTTGGAAAGACTATTGCTTCAAAATACGATGATCCTGGGAGTCCACTTATAACTATTACAATTAATGAGGTAGCAATACCAAACACATTAGTGGATCTTGGAGTAACTATTAACATGATGGCTGTGGATATAATGGAAGAGTTAGGACTAACTGATTTACTTCCTACAACCATAGTATTAAAAATGGAAAATCTGTCTATAGCCATCCCAAAGGGCGTCATTAAAAAAATCCTCGTCAATGTTGATGGATGGGAATATCTAGTCGACTTCTAGGTAATCTAGTTGCTTACACCCAAAGATAGTTATCCAATAATTCTTGGGAGACCATGGTTGTCCATGGTTGTCGCTAAGATTTATTGCAGGGAAGGGGGAATGACCATTTCGCATGGTCAAGACAGTAAACATTGGTTCTTATATCCCCTCACTAAACAAACTGAGCATAAAAAGGTCTGGGTTGATGAACCAGAAGAATATAGTGGTCAAGATAGTTTGGCCTCGCTATCCATGGTAGTAATTACACAACACAAAGAAGAATTGGAGAAAGATCTAGTAAGAGATGTAGCACACCTTGCTATAACCTCGAATGAGGAAGAAATGATGGATGCTCCAAGAATTTTTGGGCAACCAATTGATATAAGTGGGATGGAGCAAAGCTATGCTACCATGGGAATGCCTTGTTCCTTAGCTAACATGATTCCCAGAACAAGTCATTTATGTGAAGATATCACAAGGTTTCATTGACTTATACCTCATAGTTGTCCTCTTAACACTTTTTTGCAACCTATGTATACTTTCACTTCAACCCATCCTGGAAGAAAATCAATGATGCTATTACAAGGAAAAACTTTAAACATCAATAGTTGGCTGTCAGAAATGCAGGAGGATAAATTGTTCAATGTGTTCATAAAAAGGTTTAAATCCTTTGCTTGGGATTATACGGACATGAGGGAAATTCACTCAAGTGTTTGTACTCATCACATATATATTGATCCTAGTATAAGGCATCTTCGCCAGCCTCAAAGGAGACTCAATCCTACATTAAAGGATCTGGTCAAACTTGAGATTGAGAAAATCCTTTGTGTAGGATTTATTTATCCTTTCTCTCATAGTAAGTGGGTGTCACCTATGGTGGTTGTGCCCAAGAAAAATGGGAAATGAATAATCTGTGTAGACTATAGAGAACTCAACAAAGCCACTCATGGAGATTATTTACCCCTACCATTTGTTGATCAGGTTCTAGACAACTTGGGTGGAAGGAAATATTTCTCCTTTCTAGATGGATTTAGTGGTTACAATTAGTTACAGGTTGCTCTAGAATACCAAGAAAATACCATGTTTACCTACCCTTGGGGCACATTTGCATACAAAGTGCTTCCCTTTGGACTTTGTAATGCTCTAGTGACTTTTTAGAGAGTCGTTCTTTCTATATTTTTTGCACTCGTTAATGACTGTGTAGAGGTCTATATGTACAACTTTATAGTCTATGGGTCAACATATGATGAAGCTCTTCCGAACCTAGACCACATTCCACAAGTTTGTGAGGAAAATAGACTATCCCTTAGCCATGAAAAATGTTTAATAATGGTAGAACAAGGAATAGTATTGGGTCATCATATTTCCTTTGAGGGAATAAAGGTCGACCCCAAGAAAATTGAGGTCATCCAACAGTTGACTATCCCTCAAAAACAAACAGATGTTCAAATTTTTATTGGACATGTTGGTTACTATAGAAGGTTCATAGAAGGCTTCAGTAAAATTTTGGCTCCTATGTTCTTTCTTTTACAAAAAGAAGTATATTTTGTTTGGACGCTTGAGTGTCAGCTATCATTCAAAACCATTAAAGAAAATCTTTTCTCTGCTCCCTTTCTGTGAGGGGCAAATTGGATTATTCACTTCCATATTTATGTAGATGCTTCTGATGATGCTATTGGTGCAGTTCCAGGACAAGAAGATGAGAATGGGGGTAAATATACCATATATTTGATTAGTAAAACTCTTACTTCTACAGAAAGAAACTATACAACAACATAAAAAGAATTCCTAGTTTTTGTTCATGCCATTAAATAATTTTGCCACTACATTATAGGATATAAGGTTATAGTTTATACAGACCATTCGGTTGTAAAATACCTAATGAAAAAACTTGTAGTGAATGGTCAAATTATGAGGTGGTTATTACTCCTTCAAGAGTTTAATTCTACAGTCCTTTACAAGCCAGGAAAATATAACGTAGTAGCATATTTCCTATAGTGAATCAAACAAGAAAAGAGTGATATTATTCCTGTATAGGATGAGTTTCCAGATGAGTATCTATTTTCTATTTCTATAAAGTCACCCTGGTTTGCAGACATTGCTAGCTATTTGGTTGCTTCTGAGGTACCCCCAAGGTTCACAACAAAGTAAAGGAAGCAACTTATTAGGGAAAGTTCCCTATTCAAATGGATTAACATAATTCTATTTCGTTGTGGGCCTGATATGATCTTAAGAAGATGTGTGAGAGAGGACAAAACCTAAAACATTCTAAGGGCCTATCACGATGATCCTTTGGGAGGGCACTACTCTACGAAGATAATGTCCCATAAACGTTTAGGCACCAGATACTATTGGCCCTCAATGCATAAGGATATTAAGAACTATGTTCATCATTGTGATGAATTTCAGAGAGTAGGAAGACCAACCACTTCTTCGGAAATGCCTTTACTAAAATAGGTAGTGCTTGAACCATTCCAGAAATGGGGTTTAGATTTTATCAGATCCATAGATCCTTCCTCTCAAGGGAAAGAATACATATTGGTTTGCACTGACTACCTAAAAAAATGGGCCGAAGGTCAAGCCTTCTGAGTAGCTAGGGAAGAGAAAGTTGTGAACTTCCTCTATGGTAAAATATTTCTTAGATTTGGAGCCCCTTGAACTATTGTTACTGATCAGGGACCCCAATATATGTCCAAAGTGCTCTTGGAATTCACCAACCATTTTCAAGTAATCCATAGGAAGTCATACCCTTACCACCCTCAAGCAAATGGCTAGGTGGAAGTAACTAATAAACAGCTTGAAAACATATCAACAAAAATAGTTTCTTTAGGAAGAGAATATTGGGCCAGAAAACTCCGTAAAGTTGTTTGGGCATACAACACAACCTGGAAATCCATGATTGGATTCAGCCCCTATGAGCTCATTTTTGGAAAGAAAACTCTTCTTCCCATTTATTTTGAACTACAAACTCTACGAACAACTATGGAACTAGGTCTGGATTTAAAACAAGCCCAAGTTGAACAAGCTCTGCAATTAAGCGAATTGGATGAGCTTCACGTAGATGTTGTCCATCAAAATAAACTAATTCAACATCAACAGAAAGTGTGGCACGACAAACATATTAAGGAGAGGGAGTTCCATAATGGAGATTGGGCCTTGCCATTTGATTCAAGGTACAAAGATCAGAGAGGGAAGCTTAGGACTCATTGGCTGGGACCTTATGAGATTTCTGAGGTATTTTCAAATGGAATAGTTTGGCTAAAACCGATTGATGGTGACACATGAACCCTCTTACTCAATGGCCATCGCTTGCATGTCTACCATAAGTCAGTCAATAGGGAATAATTCTCAAGAATGGTGGAAATGCAGGGTGAGGTCCAATGTATTGACTGTGCCAAGGTAGAGTCTATTTGGTAAAAATTCTAAAAGGTTGTTGTTGAAAATAAAATAAAAAGAATCGAAAATGTGTAATAAAAAGACATGTATACCAAGATATTTTCCTTTCATTAATTTTTATTTTGGACTTAGCTAATTTTTGTTCTTTTTTTGCAAGACTTCTTATACAAAGGAAATAACTTCCAGAGTACCTTCCTAAGATGCTCTGGAACTTATGGTCCTAATTCCAAATGCTCTGGAACCTGACGATCCTTATACCCAATGCTTTGGAACTTGTACAACTCGTCATATAAAAAATTTGTTCCTGGACTAAAGTTCAAAGCTCCCAAAGTTAAAAATTCATAAGTCTTGCCACTCCACATTCATTCTGTTGTTTCTCTAGCTGCATCTTTCAGCGATGCTCTAGAACCTTCATTTCATTGTTGCTCTAGCTGCATCTTTCAACGATGCTCTAGAACCTTCATTCCATTGCAACTTCGGTTGCATCTTTCAATGATGCTCTAGAACCTTCATTTTGTTGCTGCTTTGGCTGCATCTTTCAGCGATGCTCCAGAACCTTCATTTCACTACCATCCCAATTGCATCTTTTAGTGATGCTCTAGAACTTATCCACCTTTTTCTTCACGAATGCATACCTCTTGCATGCTCCAAAAATTTTGTGCTAGTTTCGAGTATGATGTCAATTAAGTGATCTAGAACTTATTCATTCGCATTCTGCCACCTTTTTCATAATTTCAAAATTTCACGACACTTCCATCATCATATCTTGTACACATGTCATCCTATCTTTTTTTTTATCATAAATAAAGCCACCGAGTACCACATTCCTCATTGATGTCTCTTTCATTCATAAAATTTCGCATTCATTCCATAATAAATTTGTTGTCACCTCAACCAATACCTTCATTGCATCCTATCAAATCTGTAAAGGTACGAGATCTTCAAACGATCACAAAATGCAAGTAAGTACTAATTTTTTCTTTAAGTAGGTAGTTCTTTTTTAATAAAGAATAATTAATTGGTACAAAATTTACTCCTGATTTAGTAATTTGTGCCACTCATTGATCAACTACTTGTACGGAAATATTTTCATATGCCTCCATGTAGGTTAAAACTCATTGCATAGTAAGCTACAAACAAGACAACTAAATAATTTCAGCAGCTATATTTTCAAAATTTGTTCTATGTGAACTTCATGTCGTGGTTGAAATATTTAGCAGAGTGGAAAATAAAAGAATGGGGGTGGTAAAAATAAGTTAGAGCCAGATTCTACAGAAAAATTGTTGGGTTTAACCAATATCTCTAATTTGTTCGAAGAGGCAGGGTGGTTGAACTTCATCAGAAAGTTTGAAGGTTATCATGAAGAGCTGGTGAGCACATTTGTTGAAAACTACTCAAATGGTGAAGTGGTACTCCATGGAAAGTGTTTTAAGGTGACTTTGAAAATCATCTCCCGTTTATCAAGTTTAGAAAATTCAAGCATAAAGTTAAAATAAACCTCTCAGATAACATACCAAAAATTGTCTGAATTATTTGTTAGAGAGGGAAACCCTCACCCCATGCTAGTAATTAGTACAAGAGGAAAAAATAAAGGGTTCTAGAGTACCTCCATACTAGAACCTTGGGGTACTATTGTAGCTTGGATCATAAAATATTTTACTTGTGAAGGTCAACTAACTGTTGTGGTAGGACCTACTTTCTGAATGTTTATCCATTTGTATCATGGGATAGAGAACGTTGCTCTTAGGGTAAATTTACCTGAATTTTTATGTGACTCTCTAAATTCCTCAATAGAAAGATATAAAATAGGGTTTGGGCCACTAAAACACCATGGATTAATTCAATTGATTTGCAAATACCATTTTCACAAGAAATCAGAGGGTAAATGGGAGAATTTCTTGGGAGAAATTGAGAAGTCTTCAATCAAAAGGACAATAGAAATGGGAGAAACATCTCACCAAATTGCATCACCTTCCAAAGCAGTTTTCCCTAAGGGATCTCCAACTCCATAAGCTTTGAATCCCACCACCCTTGGTGAGGAAGTTCTAAATTCTTTGATTAATGAATTCAAAACCCCTGATTTGCCAAGGCATGTTGAGCGCGTCTATTCTAATATGAGTAGCCCCAAAAGAAAGAGAAAAGGGAAAATTTAAACACTTGTGATCTTCCAAGGTCTTCCTCCATTAAGGAGAAGTAAGCACCTAGCCTCTAAATTCACTGAAACCCCAATGCAGGGTATGGAAGGGAGTTCAAAAATGAAGAAGCCCAAATGACCATTAGAACCTATTGAAATTTTTGCGCTTGACAATGATGAGGAAATACCTCTAAGAGAAGATTCACTAGATTAAATTCCTTCCCACTCTGCATATATGGAGGAAGTTACCATCAAAGAAATTCAAGAAAGAGAATAGGAGGAGGATGATAGAATTCCAAGTCATTTGTCCCCCATTGTAGATAAAATTGTTGAGACAGTTGAAATGAGGTATACCACTATGGAGATAGAGAAATTTGGAATAGAAATTGATGATTTAAAGAAACAAATGTATAGAAATAATGAATAGGTTGAATTGCAAAAATAAGAGTTGATGGTGCATATTGTTGTAATCAATAAAACGAATCAGGAAATACAAGGTTTGAAACTACAACTATAGGAAAATGACACATTAATTTATAAGTTAAAGAAGCAAATTCAAGAATTGAATCAAGAACATAAAACTTATAATGATGACATTGTAGAAAAGGATAAAGAAATTGAAATGATAAAGAAAAATTTTGTACTTTTATTCTTAGCTTTTGAGGAAGACAAAAAAATAAGATCTGAAGAATTAAATACTTCCATCAGCAATGTTGTAGAGCTGGAACAAGACTTAGAGGAATGTACTATGAAATCAAAGATGGAATCAAAAGAAATTCAAACTGAGCCGGTTATAACTGTTTGGTTCCAAGTTTGTATTCCCCCATTACCCATGAAATAGATGGAAAAATGTTATTTCTTAAGAAATGTGCAAACTAAGAACTACAGACTGAAAAAGGAGTTGGTACTCCTAAAAGAATCATTTCACAGGGCATATAGAGGGAAACAAGATGCATGTCAACTAGTTGATTGTCTATTATCCTGTCGAAGGCCATCCAGATTCTACTCCATGTTTTAAAATGAATAGTGGATAAGATGGAAATTATTCAAAATCTACAATGATCAGCCTTATGAACCCAATGACAAAGAATTTATTAAGATATTTTTGGAATCAACCCTTGAAAATAAAGATTTAATTTTTGAGTTCTTTTTGCATGATCTGTTATTAGAAAATCACACTGATTTCTTTATCAATCTATTTGTTGGTGAAGTAGAATTAAGAGCCCTATTATCTAATATGAGAAACTAGATTCATTGGCAGGAGTGCACAAAAGAATTTGTACAGGAAAAAAAGACCATGGGACTTCAAATAAGATCGCCAAACTCTAGGCCTGAAGGTTTCAAAGATACCTTTTCTTCTCTCTTGGTAAATAATAAAATGAAAGAAATGTATGATAATAGTCTCAAACTCTGTTATAATAATTTCATGGAGCATGGGAAAAATATAATTGGCAAAGCATGGAATTCTTGTGAATAGATATTTACTCCATTGCCTGTTTATCTCAAGAAAAGAGAGGTCATTTCCCCTCTTAATATCATATAGTATTCTAGAAGGGTTGATGCTTTAGCCAAAATCCTACAGAACCTAAGAAAAAACTAGATGGGAATGAGATATAGGCCTCCCTTGCTGCTTAATCCACCTCTTACTTTAAATATTTCAACTAATCAAAATGATAGAATTTTTAATGAATAGAGAGAGGGTGTTATCTTTCATACAGGGTTCATCCATGACCCTATAGCTTTTGATGCAACAAAAAGAGAAGAATATGACCTTAGTTCTAGATATGAGGAATGGAATAAAACTTAGGGTTATAATTATGGAGCAGGATGACCTACCAAGAACTAGGAGGGGAAGGAAATGATGAGGTAAAAATAACCTCATCATAATGAAATTAGAAAATCTTATTCTTACAAGATGAATCCTAAGTCTGTGTCAATTTATTAAACTTTAGGAGAAATAATTTCTTATCTTTAAGGAAAATTATGCAAACTTTATTTCTTATGATCAATTGAGAAAATTTTCCAATATGAGGTTTAATGGGTTGACTTGAGTGTTTTTGTAGGGAATAATCGGTCATCTAGCAGCTATTAGAAAACATTGAGCCAACATGTGCCTTAAACATAGTTGAAGATAGATGTTGTGAACCTCCTCCTAAATCTCAGGCTGATGAATCAAAGATTTAATTATTGTTCATTTAATTTATGTTACCAAAAACGTCATGGCTCATCTCAAACCTTCTTTATGTTTATGAGTTTTAAAGACATGAAAGTTAGTTAAAGTTGTTAAAAGACTTTTTCAATGTCTATCCATGCCATCTGGAATCTAGGATTTTAGTTATAATTTTTTCTATAAAAATATAATTTCAAAATGGATGAATAAGATTGAATAGTAATGTTATGCTATTTACATGATCTTTGAATATTGATGAATGAAAGAACTGTCTTCTGTCAATTGCTAAGTTGATGAGCTATGGATGATAACTATTTTTAATGGAAAGACTCTAGAACCTATAGTTTATGTGATTTGAGAATAAAGTGTTAACCGACGAGTTGTCCACTCGAGGGAAGTTAGTTCAAATAGATAAGTACTTACTGCTATGTTGTTTTATTTGTTACATAGATAAATGTTCAATAGAAACTCACTAAAGTTTGTCAGTTGTTGAGTCTGAAGTTCTGGAGCAATTCTTTTTTTAATTAGTATGAGTTATTCATTGTACCTATTAGAATCTTTTACTGTTTAAGAAATTTTTTTATAGTTTGTTTACTTATTTTTCCACTTCTGTAATTTATCAGTTATTTGGTTTGCTTATCTCTATGTTTTCTAGTTTAGTTGTGATACTTTCTAAATCATTTATCTTATGCTTTCTAGTTTAGTATTTCTAGTTTCCCGAGAATAAATTGTTTTACAGATAAGAAGTTAAATGGCCTTAGACTAAAATTGATTTTAGTAGTTTAAAGAAAAACAAAAAATTGAAGATGAGTTATCTGAATTATCTTCTTTTGCAAACTGCCTTGGACATTGCCCGGTCGACTTATTGATATTTTATATTCTAAAGTAATGGGACCTAACAATAGCCTATCACTAATAATATCCCATTCTCATGAGATTTTTAGCTAAGGTCAGACCAACAAAGTGAGCTCCACATACATCATGGTGTAGCTCTTGTAAGGTTGTTTATGCTTCAATTGAGTTGAGAAATCAAAGGTGGGTATTATCTAGGCTACGATGATAAAGAGTATCTCCGATGATGACATATTTGGATGCTTTTTAGATAAAGGTTTTTCTTTGGTTGAGGGACGAGTCAGGTGGGATAATTTGGTCATGCAAGTAATTGTAGATGTCTTTATACCAAGTGGATTCAAGAAAAACAAGTTCACACACAAGTTCAGTTTTAGGGACATCAAATGCAGGGATCAACAGTTGTTCTACCAAGAACTCATATTGTGAGGCATTGTTAGGAATGCCCAAGAGAGATCTAATTGTAGCCATTATGTCAGTTGCTTTGTTCTAGATTCTTGGTATCTATTCAAATGTAATATTATCAAAGTATAGTATAAATTTATCCACCATGAACTTTTAGGGCATCAATTTATCATCCTTGGTTTCATGATCATCATTAACTTTATTAATAACTAACTAAGAATCACCATAGACATGGAGATCTTTAATTTTCAATTTTATTTCCATTTGAATTCTTGTCAATAATTCTTTGTACTCAGCCATGTTGTTTGTGCATGGAAATTCTATTCAAAGTGACTTGGGAATTGAATCTCCTTGAGGTGTGATGAAAAAAATTCCAACTCCTAAACCATGACTTGTGTAAGATCCATCAAAATATAGCTTCCATGTTGTTGGTGTTTCTATTACAAATATTGATTCATCTGGGAAATTAGATATCAAAGGATGATCTAATTTTATTGGTGCATATGTGAGTTGGCTAGCTATCACTTGTCCCTTTATTTATTTTCAATCAATGTACTTAATTTCATACTCACTTTGGATCATAACCCACTTAGCTAGTCTTCCTATTACAGCTACTTTGCTAAGAATATATTTGAGAGGATCAATTTTAGCAATTAGTTTTGTCTTGTGATTTATCATATAATTTCTCAATTTCTATGTCAAAAATACCAATGCTAGACATGCTCATTCAATATTAATATAGTTCAATTCATATCCAACTAATGTGTTATTGATGTAATATATTACTCGTTATTTTCCATCATTGTCATTTTGTGTTAGTAATGCCCCAAGTGCTGATGTAGTTTCTATCACATATAGTATCAGATGTCTTTCATCAATTGCAGGCATAACAACTAGTGGATTCAATAGATAATTCTTGATTTGGTCAAATCTTTCTTGAAACTTCTCTATCTAGTTAAAGGGAATTCCTTTTTGTAATAGATGTTGAAATTTATGGATCTTGTTTTCTAATTGAGAAATGAACCTATAGATTGATTGTAGTCTTCCTTGTGATGTTCTCAACTGACTAATGTTGATTGGTGGTGGCATGTCCAAGATAGATTTTACTTTAGTAGGATCAACTTCTATTCCTCTGTGAGAGATAATATGTCCTAGGAGTTTGTCTGATTGGATCCCAAAAACACATTTCTTTAGATTTAGCTTGAATTGGTAATTTTCAAGTTGTGTGAAAATATTGTCCAATACTGCTAGGTGACCACTTCATTCCAAATATTTTGAGAGAAGGTCATCAACATAGTCTTCCATAAGTGTGTGCATATAATCATGAAAGATGGTTTTCATGGCTCTCTAATAGGTAGCTCCAACATTTTTAATCCCGAATGGCATGAAATTCCAATAGAGAGTTCCCCAAGTGCATGTGAAAGTTGTATTTGGTTGGTCCTCAGTAGCAATTCCTATATGATTATATCCCAATAATTCATCCATAAGTGATATCATTTCATAACCAAAAGTAAGGTCTACTATAATGTCAATTTTTGGTAAAGGAAAATCATCTTTGGGACAAGCTTTATTGAGATCTCTGAAGTTCGTACATACTCTTATTTGACCATTTGGTTTTGTGATAGGAACAAGGTTTCATATCCAATATGTGTAATCAATCAAGAAAATCAATACAACATCTAGGAGTTTCTTCAATTCCACCTTGACAAGGAGTGCAATCTAGGGGTGCATTTTCCTCAACTTATGTTTATATGGCTTAGCATTTGGTAGCAGTGTCAAGCGATGAAGAAAAAGTTTGGGATCCAATCCAGGCATTTCAACATATGACCATGTAAAATCAACTTATATCTCTAAAAATATTGCTATAAACTCAGGATTTTCCTTGATAGTCAAAGATGCTACTAACTGTATGATTCTGAAATTGTCTTGTGTACCAATGTGAACTTCTTCTATTTCTTCTATAATAAATGGTGATCTCTCTCAATCTATAGGGAGATAGTTTAGTCCTCCATCCTCAAGTTCCTCAAAGATATTTTCCCCTTTAGATACATCCTTTATTTTCAATTTTTCATGGTTAGCAGGCACCTTTCAATTTTCACCTTAAGACCTATTATTTTTATTTTTTACTTTTTTCATTTTCACTTTTGCAACTATAGGACAAGATGGGATCACAAAATTAGGTGGCATAATTGAGTTCTATAAAAAATCCAAACTTATAATCCCCACTTGGTATTCCTTCATGAAGTCCCATGAACTCAACAATTGCTTCGTCATTCTCGAAAGTGTCCAAACTTGATGGTTCTTGTTGATCCCAATATATGAGTTGTGGGTAGAAAAGGGGTAAGCCATCATTATTAGTGTCAATATTCATCATGTAGGTTGATAGGGTAAATATTGAGGTAGATTCATCAGGTTCCCAAGAAGTGGTATCAACGGTTTCCCAAAAGTATTTGATCCACTGTTCTTTGTTCAAAGGGACTTTTGGACAAGGACCTAGCTAGCTTCACGAGGAATTAATCGTAAGAATTTGTTTGAATGTTTCTTCAAGGGAAGGCTCATTAAGTTGTCCAAATATTTTTTCAAGGTCCACAAAGGTAGTGGAAGATAGAGAATCCCATTAATATTCATTGGAATTAGCTTCATAATCCCAAGGGTCCTCATATGTCTTAATCTCATCTGAAGCATTAGCAACCACACTTGAAGGTAAACTAATATCCCAGATAGTCACTTTTACTAGTACAAACCATAGGCCTTGGTGTTTCATTAACTTAGGAGGTTGTAAGGGTTACATCATTCCCTATTTATTTAGGCCTAGGCCATTGTTTCCATTATATCCATTTCATTTCATTATTTGGAACCCTTTTGGATTTTGTTCAATTGGCAATTTATTAGTTTTGGTTTCCTCTTCTTTGTACAACCATGTGAGAATATGATCATCTAAAGACTCTTTGGAAATCTCTCACCATTTAGTGAAGGTGGTAGGGGGATTGTGAATGATAAATTTAGGTTGCATGAGATACATTTTTCCATAGGACTTTGATGATTTAGGTAAATTTTCAATGAAAAAGAGACTCTTCATATTGTATTATCTACATCCTCTATCTTGGATAGATGGATCTTGGGCATAGAAGGTGTGATGAATGGGGTTGATGATTTT
>CM021102.1:244340617-244352951 GCA_007115665.2 Sequoiadendron giganteum
AGGTCTTGAATGATATTCTTCAGTGTCCAACATCTAGCTGTTTTGTGTCCTTTTCCATGGTGGTATTCACAGTATTCATCTTCTTTCCACCAATCAGGTTTGATCAATAAGGGTTCACAATTCTTGGTGTTTGGTAGTGTGATGACATTAGAGGGTATGTGCAAGATCATGATGGGCCAAAAAGTGGCAATATGTAAGTGATATGATGGCCCATGTGGCTGACGACTTTTATTTAACCCAAAATTGATGAAATCAAAAGGGTTTTTAAAGGAGATTCCCAACTTTCCGCCAATATAAATTATTATTTACTTTGAATTTAAAAAATAATTATTATTCATTTTCTATTTAAATTATGACTAAAGTCATGATTGATAGGCTGATTGAAAAAAATATATAACTTTCAAACAATATCACATTTTTTAAATCCAAAACAGGCGTCAGATTCTACGCTTTACATGCTATAGGATTAAAAATTAAAAAAAATTGAATTTCATGAAGTTTTGACCATGTTAAGGTTGTCAGACATACGATTTTTTATATTTTTTAAAATTTGTAATAAAAATTTCATAATTAATTATTTAGCTGGAAAAAAATACAAATAAATATGCATCACATTGGGACATGAGTCCTCTACTTATATCTCAAATATTATAAAAAAATATTATCATTTTATTGTGGTTAGGGTGGTTAGACAGACACCTACTTCTTATTTTTTCCCTGAAATTTAAGTACTACTGCATTAAAATTTCAAATTTTGACCAAATAGATTTTCCTTTTTTTTTAAATAAACCTAATAGTTTAGAAACTACATTCAATTTTCTACAGATTATATTCTTACATATTTTTTAAATAATATAGATAACTTATTCAAATTTTTATGTCAAATTGCCTAACTCTGATTTTCTAAGTTTTCATTGCCACTTAAGGGCCTATTTTTTCCATGATGATCCTGCACATACCATAGATTACAAAATATTTTTGAGGGCTGATTCGATAGGTTCAACCAAGAGGGTGTATGTTCTCTTGGCACAAGGAGAACCTCTTCGTTGTTGATTATTTTGGAATTCACTTAGGGTTTGGTTTTTTCCTTGTGGATATATATTTGATGCATTAAATGTACTTGATGAGGAAGGACCTTTAATTTGAATGGTTGGAGCTTTGGTTATCACTTTGGCATCAACAACTCCATTATTTGTGACATTTTTGTTTTAGGACCAGTATTTTATTTTGTAATTTTTAGGTTTTGGATTTTCTTTGTGTACCTTGACTAGTCCTTTTGTTATAAGAATTTTCTCAATAAGCACACATTTCTCAAGGATCTCCTCAAAGGCTATGCAACATTGAATTTGAATTCAACTCATCAATTCACCATTAAGGTTTTCAACAAACATAGTGACCAATTATTTTTCAAGAATGTGACAAGGGAACTCGCTAACCAAACCTTGCCATCTCTAATAAAACAAGGAAAGTGATTCCCCTTCTTATTGTTTGGATGTGCTTAATGTTGTAAGGGTGACATCATTTTTAATGTTGAAGACAAAATGATTCATGAATTTGTTGGCTAGTTCACCCCATGTTCTAATTCCCAGAGGAAGGTGTGTGAACCAATCTAGAGATGGCCTAGTAAGTCTTCACGAGAATAGTCTCATCGAATAGGCAAGGTCATATGATACTTCCATACATGATGTGTTTAATTATCGAATGTGCTCTATTGGATCCCCATTCACACTATACTTAGGAGAAGGTGGTGTTATGAAATGAGAGGGAAAGGGTGACATGTACAAATTTATGTCAAATGGAAAGGGGCATAGTTTCTCAATGCAATAGGTCTTCTTGTTGGTCCCTAATTATATATTTGTTATCTATTGTTGGAGGGTTTTCACTTGTTGTATCAAAATATCTACAAGAGATGGTGTAGCATTATTTTGGTTAGTCTTGATGGTGAAAATGACAAAAACAACGTTAAAACAAAATATTATCTACTCTATTTCTCCTGAAAAAGAAAGACAACATGTAGTAGCCTAACTCCCAAGGTCCTGGTAGTTAGTTCTCAACTGTCTGGTGTCAGTCATTTGGTTCATGCAACTTTAATATTCAAGGGGCCTGTGTTGGTAACAAGGAAAGCAAGCTATGACTTATTTATTGAACTGTCTTTAATAAAAGGAGTTTTTAAATAAAAAGAAAAAGATAGATCAAAGGGTAAATTAGTAAACATGAATAAAATTATCTAGTATCCAGACATATATCTTAAAAAATGAATGCTTTTTACAATAGATCAAAAAAAACATAGCATGATACAATTTACAAAATAATCCATACTATTGCATACATCTAAGGTGCTTAATTTAACGTCATAGTCACACATCACAAATATTTCAAAGGTTCTAAAATAACACACTTTCATTCATCTCCAAGACCATAGATCAACAGACTTCAATGAATTCAATCCATTGATAATCTAATGAGACAATCCTTAAATCTGGTTTCTTCTAATGAATTTCATCACATAAGAAACTCTCATGCTTCAGCACAATCATTGGCATACAACTAGATTATAACTCATCAACTTTATGAAGCAAAACTTAATTCTAACACCATATTGCATAAAACCTGTAATTATATTTAACTGTAAAATGAAGTAACAATGTATCTCTATAAAAAATATGAAAAAAATTATATCTCCTACAATCAGGTGGCCAATTCTATTCTCTATTAGGCAACCTTTACAATATGATACCCCGAGGGTATTTATAGAAATAAAAAATCTGATGTCCTCTCTATTTTAGGTCGATCCACCTTTTTAGGGATTACAGTCATCTTGAAAACTTAGATCAATTTGATCTCTAGTTCCTACTTTAATCACCCAGTTAAACTAGAAGAAAATAAAATAGGAGAGAAGAGAAAACCATGCGCTTGAAAAACTGCCAGTCATGCATGCAACATGCAAAGAATACATGCATGAGGTTGTACACATGCAAAGTTTGTTCTGCAATGTACTCATCAAAACTGGAGAAGAATTGTTGTAGTATGTCTAATTCTGGCCCATCAACCCAGCTGTCTTCAAACTTAATCCTTTCCAACTCTGCAGCAGCAAACCCTCTCATATCTTTCATCTTTGTTAACTCCCTCTTAGCTGCTCTTATTTCTTCTTTAATATCCATTAGTCGGTCTAGTAGCAGATCTTCACCATCATCCCCTTTTAGCATAATCTGTTTAAATTTTCATCCCACTTCTCCTTTATTTGGCTTAACGGTAGGCCTTTCTTTACTAGTACATCCACATTCACAATGATAGCATTGATGGCTTCCAACTCCTCAAACTGTTCATTCAGATCCTTAACAGAATCTTGAACTTCATTTCTATGTTTATATAGAAAATCTGATCTAAACTGAAGTATGCAAGAAGTGTTTTCCAAGAAATCTTTATTATCTTCTTCAAGTATCGATTTTTCTAGAAGAGTAGTTTTAGGTAATTTATTAACTTCTTTCAATTTCTAACTGTATCCTTTGTACTCCTCCTCCTGTTTTCCTAATGTTTCAACATATTAGTTCAATTCCTCTATTAGATCTTTTGTCATTTTGTAGACCTCAAAAATGTCTTCTAGTACTTCACTTATTTCTTGATTCAATTTATCAACCCACCTATCCAACATCTTCACCTTGCCCCTTACCTATACCAAATCATCTACTTCTTTCTTACTTAGAAAAATTGGGGTCTCAATAGTGGTAACCTATTGTGACTTCAGAGCAGAAACACTTTTCAAGAAAACATGCAACTGATCTAACTGAACCTTAAGCTCATCTTTCCTTTGTTTATCCTTTAGCATTCTGGACTTGGTTGACAATGCTATCACATCAATTAAATTCATTTGTTGATCCCTAGTAGGTCTCCCCAAATTAATAGTGCCCAACTGATAATTTGTTAATTGCATGTCTCCTACATCCTTGTCTATCATGGGTATAGCACATTCAACAACAATCTCTCCTTTGTTTGTGAGCCTAGTGGAAAGCAGGATCTTGGCCTTCTTTTTAGGCCTTTCTTTCTCAATTTCCTTCATCATATCCTCCCAATTGAGAGGTTCTGAAGGTGTCAATGATCTCTTCTAAAGATCCAACTTCAACCAAGTGGGAGCACTTGGAGTAACAATCATCATAGTTGAAGAAGAAGAGGCAATAGTAGAGGGTGGTTGCACAATTACTTGAGGTTGAGAATCAACCCCTTGTTTCTCTTGCTGCTCTTGTTCCACACTTTTCTATGCAATATTTTAAGCTTCCTCCCTATCCTTTTGTTCTTCTATTCTCTTATCTTTTTCCTCCTTCTTCGACCTTTCTTCTCATAATCTTCTTTTCTCCAATTCTTGGTTTCGTTTTTCCTCTAATGCCTTATGTACACATCTAAAAATGGTCATGGTTAATCAAACCTGTTAATTAATTAAATATGAAATATTTAATTAATATTCTTAAGTCATCTACATATAAATAAATTTAATTATTTATTTATATTGATCATTTTCCAATTCTTCTAATTTAATTAAATAAATAAGTTTATTTAATTAATGCTATCTTTCCTCTTAATTAATTAAATAGATTTCACAATTTATTTACATTAATTATCACAAGTTTAAATTCTAAATTTAAATAATATTCTTCATTCCACATTTAATTAAATATTTTCAATATTTAATTAAAATATTTCCTAAAATCCTCACTCTTCTCACATAATTAAATATTTTCAATATTTAATTAAAACCTTTTCATTTCTTTCAGACATAATTGAATATTTATTTATTTAATTATGAGAGATACCTTTCAATTGTCTCTTCATTCTCCATCCGTCTCTTAAATTTCCATCTTCTTTTCGAATTCTTGATCTCTCACCGTTCATTTTAACAGGTTTGAACTCAACCGTCGATCTTGGCCAATTGAATTCCTACCTTCAAAAATCTATAAATACAACCCTCTTATGAGTTGAAAAGGACCTCAAATCTTAGATTTTCATGCGTAGTTATTATAGTCGCATTTTAGCATTTCTAGCATTTCAATTTCATAGTTTAAATCTTTAGCAATGCACATGCATTTTCATTAATCTCATTCTCTCAAGCTGCCATTCTACAAGCTATTGTTTTAAACAACTAAGAGCAAGCATCTTGAAATGAATCCTTGGAGATAGAGGACAATGGGACGAATTTGAAGGAGTTGCTTGTGTTTTAGAGTTTGCATTTTCTTTCTTTAATTTAGTTTCTTCAATCTAATATTTCATTGGTGTATTAGTTTAGATTCAATTTGATTTACACATTCTAATGTACACATTTCTGGCACCCACTGTGAGGCCTAGCCCTGCATTTAATTTTTCTTTTTGCAGATTTTTCTGGCAGGTAACGGACAAAAAAATCATATTTTGGCGCATACGATCTCTGTTCGGTGCATACAAGGACTGTTTCAGCACATACGAGGATTATTTTGGAGCATTTATGAGATCTTTCGGCACATACATGACCTATTTCGGTGCATAGATACTCTATTTTAGCGCATCCCTGGGAGTTCTTTCGGCGTATACATGACTTGTTTCGGCGCATACAGTTGTAAAAATTTTAAATTCTAATTCCGACGCAATCCGCGGATAGGATTTTCCAAATGTTATTTTTAACAGAATGAACCAATCCTAGGATAGTCACCAAACATAAATTTTCTTTTGGTTAAAATGAATCCCATATTTTTAGTGAAGCAACATCTTCAGTTAGTATAGAGAATTTGTCAATTTGGGGATTTAAAATTGAACCATTATTGTTTGTTGTGATTGTGGGTAATAGGTTTATGCTCTCCCCTTAACTGGGTGATCAGAACACTAGACTTACCTTTATTTTCTGTAATTTAATGCTTTATTACATCCTTTAGAAGGCCTGCTCTTGTGGGAAAAATTACTCACCCAAGAGGAACGACCTAAGTGGGAACACGTAAAGCCAAGGTTTCCAGCCCACTTTAATCAAAAGCAAGTTGATGAAAATCCAACTTGACAATAGTGCACAAGATAACCATCCCCAAAACCTTTGTTCTAAAGGTTGGGAGGTCTCTCGAGGGAGTATATCTATTTGCCACACTAAATGGATACCCTTACTACAAACCATAGTGTAGAAAGTCAGCCGTGTCAGTATCCAAACATCATCTTAATCACGGTGCAAGGGGAGGGAAGAATCTAACCCCAAGACACTCACCATATAGTCACCATAGATTGTTTGCTCAAGGGATTCGGTATCCACTTCCATCACTTTGAGTACGCACCTAGAAAAGACAAAAACACGGGCGCCCTTTAGGGGGTGACAAGGCTGTGTGAGTCGATGTGATTTTAAGTTGTGGGTTGTGATTATTATGATGACCTATTTGACAAATTAAGAGTGAGTCTGACTGAACTGCTTATCTTCTTTAAAACCTGTGGAAATCTCAAGAACATACACTCTTTGTTTAGATTTTAGGATTAATAAAACAATTGTCTGCTTCTATGCTATGTTTTTCACATTTAAATCAGATTAAGATCATCCAAAATAAGAAATTTTTATCAAACTGTCAAAACATGTCGGTCTTAGAAGTAATTTAGCGCATCCCAGGTCTATTTTAGCGCATTTGTGATCTGTTTCGGCGCATCTGTGCCCTATTTTGGCGCATCTATGTTCTGTTTTGGCACATCTGTGCTCTGTTTCGGCGCATCTATGCTCTGTTTCAGCACATTTGTGCTCTGTTTTGGTGCATATGTTCTCTGTTTTAGCGTATCTGTGCTCTGCTTCGGCGCATCTATGCTCTGTTTTGGCACATCTATTTTTTGAGCCTAGGTGACTTTTTGACTTTCAGAAATCAAGTCTTATCGGTCTAGTCTTTCCCATGCTCAAAGTTTGGAAGTCTACAAAATTTGCTAAGAAGTCCTTAGAAAGAAAGATTAGAAAGCCCAATAAGTCTCTCAGTTATAAGAAGGTATTGAAGAAGAGGAAATTTCTATATCAAAGTCGAAAGGTCCTACTTGAACATAGAACCTTTATTCATCGATATCATGACTATATTAGAGGTTTCACTGATGATTATTCTATAGAACCCTTATAATCAAGAGCTTTCTTTCAAAGAAGAGCCCTTTCTCAAAGGCATAACCACAGTCAGCGTATTCATCCTTCTTATATTCCCCAACCTGCTATCACATACGCTACTCATCCAAATCAAATTCTACAATAGAGAACTCAAGCACATTAGGCATCCATTAAAATCATCTCTCTACAAAGCTAAGATCAAACTTCACAAAGTGACAAATCATCTTTATTTTTAATCTTTGGTTTAATTCCCGCAAACAGGATTTTCATCCTTTCAATTAGGGAATCACGAGCTAAAGATTAAAAATCTTTTAAGTCATAGAATCTTCATTCTATCCTAACTTTCATCACCATTGCACTATTTCATTCCTTTGATCAAAGTTAGTAGGATTTGAATAAAGCTTATGCCTATTACCACGAGATCTCGAAAGCACATAGAAAAAGATGAAAGTACAGTGAGAAAAATGGGTGATAATAGTGAGAGGGAGGAAAACCCCTTTAACACTTCAAATATTGAGGAATTAATAGAAGAAAAACTTCAAGAGGTAGAGCAGGATCCTCAATTCCATACTCTTATGGAAAGGATTTTAGAAAGAAACAAGGAAAGATACTTTCTTTCTTTAGCTATTCAAGGAGCCAAGTTACTTGCCGATTTTGACACAGAAGGGATTAAAGAAAATCCTGAAACTCCTCTTAACGATTTTAGTGCCCTTACTCAACAGATCAAGGAATTACAAGGGAAAATAAAAGAAATGCAAGGGGGAGCAACAAAGAAGTATGTTTTGGAGGAAATATATCTTTATCCATTCAATAGAAATCTTTGAATGATTACTTTTCCAAAACATTGTGAAATCCCTAAGTTTGATAGGTTTAATGGGAAAACTGACCCCATTGAGCACGTGAGTGATTTCCAAAATATGAGCTTAGAATTTGCTCATAACGATACCTACTTAATGTGGTTGTTTCCACGAAGTCTGGGTGGACAATCCATGGAGTGGCTTTCAAAGATCACTCCCCCCATCAAAACCTTTGAAGAGTTGATAAATAAGTTTATATCACAATACTCTTACAACATCCAACACCAGATAACCATGCTTGATCTTTGTAAGATAAAACAAAAAGTAGGGGAATCTTTCACTACATTTTTGCAAAGGTGGAGAAGGGTGTTCGCTAGATACTCTCACCCTGTTCTTGAAAAGGAAAAGATGGAGATCTTCATCGATAGTCTTAATCAAGAAATGAGTTATAGACTAAACCTTCACTGTCCTCAATCATTTGAAAAATTGATTGAAAACATAATTACTATTGAAGGTGCATTGATCAAACGTGGAGTTCTAAAAATTGATAAAGAGGGTTCAAATTTGTACAACAACAACAACAACAACCATAATAACAACAATGACAAGTCACGATTTTGGACTCGAAATAAAAATGTTGTGAATGATGGGGTAGTAGGTGCCAACAACATGAATACAAAGCCTACCATCTTTAATGTGTCATGTGTTCAACGTAACAATAATACCAGAAATTCTAACACCCAAGGCAATGTTTCTAATCAAGGAAACACAACTAACACTTGTGGAAATAATTTTGGCAATAATCAAAATTCATATGTGCCCAGATCATCATATTTTTCGAGTCAACAGAGTTTTACTCCCTTGGGCCAATCTTTGGAATCCATTCTCAAAGAATTATTGAATCAAAACGCTATTACATTGCCACCACAAAGAGATTATGAGCCTCGAGTTAAACCACCATTGTGGAATGACTCACACTTATGTGATTATCATAGGTGTAAAGGTCATAAGACAAACAGTTGCCAAGGGTTAAAGAATATTGTTGAAGATTTGGTTGATAACCATACCATCACAGTTGAGGGACATAATGTCAATAATGATCATCAAGCATTCAAGAACCCGCTCCCTAATTATCACAAAGGAGAATCCTCGAGTGACAAGGGCAAGAATGTTAATAACATCCATGAAATTATTATCAATCATATCTATACTGATGATCCTCAAATTAATGCTATCCGAATCAAAGGTAAGCCAGAATATTGAGAGGTCAATGTTACGACAAGGGGAAAAGCCAAGATCATTGTCAAAGGTAGCTCATCTAAAGCAGCAATTCCCCCTCCAATTCAATACAATTTGGTTGATCAACTACGAAAAACATCAGCACAAATTTCTATCTTGGAACTTTTAAAGTTATCACCTGCACATAAGGACATTCTAGAAAAGGCTCTTGTTGATACAACTATATCTCCTAATCTAGATATCAATAAATTTCAAGCCATGGTGGGACACTTGTCCTCCTACACATGTTTATCTTTTTCTGAAAAAGATGATTCATCCATAACCCATCCGCATAATTCATCACTCTATTTAGAAGTCATGGTTCACAAACCCTACATTAGACGTGTTCTTATAGATGGGGGAGTCAGATTAAATATTTGTGCTTTAAAATTGGTCCTAGCTTTGGGATATTCAGCAGACTCTATAGATCCATAGAGGAAAATTAAAATCAAGGCCTATGATGATGAGGAAAGGACTTCCAAAGGTCTCATCATGCTACCAATCAGAGTGGGACCTGTTGTGAAGAATACCTTTTGTCAAGTTCTCAATCAGGATCTAACCTATAACATATTATTGGGTCATCCATGGATCCATGACATGCAAGCTGTTCCATCTACTTATCATCAATGTTTGAAGTTTCCCTATGATGGACAGGAAGTAACAATACCCGCTGATCACATTAGCAGTCAAACTTGTTCTAACCTAAGAGCAACTCAGGACACTTTTGTCCCACATAATAGAGAGGCTTTGGCCATCTCTACCTCCAAAAACAAAGAACAAGCGCAAGAAATGATAAGAAATTTTGGCACCAAGTTAAAATTGAAAGATAAAGGGATGGGAGAATATTCTTTATCTCTCTCTAATCTACCCCTATCTCCAAGATCCCATGGTCAGCCGTCAACATCTACGCAACAAGCTGCAACAATTTTAGCCTCAACTTTAGCCCCCATCACCAAGTTTAATGGGATGTTTATCAAAGAAACTAAAGGAGAAGATAGAGCTATTCTTGATTGGCTCTATAAAGATGAAGAAGAATCCGTATTGCATATGAAGTTACCCACACAACAATATGGAAAGGGTTATGCTATCATGCAATAGATGGGTTATGAAGGAAATGGCCCTCTAGGTAAAAGGAAAGAAGGTACTGTGGAACCTGTCCAATTAAAAATAATGTACCCAAAAGATAAGACTGGGTTAGGATATGGTGAGGATACTAAGGAAAAAGTAGCACAAATATCATCAAGTGAGGAGTTAGCTGAAACTATTCTGCGAATTCAAGAAAACAATTTTGACACTGACTCCAATAAATATGAATGGGACACCATCTTTGATGATCAATTCTAGAGGGATAAAAAGGTGGATGTCATACAAAAATTCTCACCTACATTCTTACAAGAAGAAAGCTCAAGACCTCCGCTTGAATATGTCGTACAAAGCGATCAGGACTTTAGTGAGACCAATTCGATTCAAAGTGAGATAGATCATTTTGAGGAGGATACCATCTTAAACTTCTCCAATAATAACGTTGACAATAACATCATGACCCTCATAGCCAATGACCTTACTCATCCTAATGATCCATTACCTTTGGTTCATCCTGAACTCATTGATTGGGAACAAATTACACTGATTGATGTTCCAACTTTTCCAAATGACGAAACCATAATAAACTTTCTTTGTTCATCTCATCCTGAAACAAGTTCCACTGGGGAATCGCAAGATCAGATTTTTTGACAGGAAAGTGCCAAGTTTCTTAGCTATGAAATAAATAATATAAAAGAAATATCTAATGGTGAAAACCTAACAAAGGAAGTATTAGATTAAGAAAAAAGAAAAATGAAAGAAAGATCTAATGGTGAAAACCTAACAAAGGCAGTATTAGATCAAGAAAAGAGGAAAATAAAAAGCGTATCCAATGGTGAAAACCTTTCAAAGGCACCAGAGGATGGGAAACTTGACACTCTTCTGGAGTATTATCAAGAAAGATCTTCCATTCTAATTGAACCAACGGAGGCACTCAATATAGGTACTATAGAAAAGCCTAAAGTTTTGCAATTGGCTGCATCTCTGACAAATGAAGAAGTACCCAGATTCACAGAATTTCTCAAAGATAATCAAATCAGTTTTGCATGGTCCTACACAGATATGCTTGGATTGGATCTAGATCTCATCATGCATCATCTATCTATTACACCGGGGGCAAAGCCTGTAAAACAGAAACTCAGAAAAATGCATCCACATGTTGTGTTGTTGGTTAAAGAAGAATTAAAGAAACTTTTACATGTTGGATTCATCCAGTCCATAGATTATGTAGAATGGATCTCCAATATCGTGCCTGTTTCAAAGCCAGACAGAAGGATTAGAATTTGCACAGATTTCAGGGATTTGAACAAAGGATGTCCTAAAGATGGCTTTCCCTTATGAAACATTGATATGATTGTGGATCTAACTATTGGACATGCAATGTACTCATTGATGGATAGATTTTCAGGATACAACCAGATAAAGATTGCACCAGAAGATCAGGATAAAACAACATTTACATGTCCTTGGGGTACCTATTGCTGGAATGTAATGCCATTTGGATTGAAAAATGCAGGAGCTACATACCAACGAGCAATGACAACAATTTTTCACAATATGATGCATACATTCATGGAGGATTATGTTGATGATCTTCTTGCCAAGTCTAACACTAGAGAAGGGCACATCGATATTTTATCTAAAATTTTCAAAAGAATGGAACAATTCAAAGTAAGACTTAATCCAAAGAAATGTGTCTTTGGAGTAAAATCTGGAAAGTTATTAGGATACATTGTGTCGGAAAAGGGAATTGAAGTGGATCCAGCTAAGGTACAAGCCATTCTTGATATGCCACCACCAAGGAACATTAGTCAACTATGCTCTTTATAGGGACGGTTGCAATCCATTCGCAGATTCATTGCTCAACTAGCAGATAAAAGTTTTCCATTTACACATCTCTTGCACAAGAATGTTCCATTCAAATGGGAGTACAAATGCGAAGCAACATTTGATCAGATAAAGTAGTATCTCATGAATCCACCAGTATTGATTCCACCAGTGCAAGGTATACCTCTCATATTATATATCGCTACCACAGAAGTGTCTTTAGGAGCGTTATTAGTACAAGAAGACAACTCAGGAAAAGAACAAGCCATTTATTACATTA